>JAQGAF010000755.1:0-41416 GCA_034687865.1 Kryphioiulus occultus | reverse complement strand
TTGGTAGTCATTTGCGGATGCGCACACCAATTAGTAAATTTTAATTAACAATTATTTTTTAGGATTGACACCCCCTATTGTCATGATTACTTTATTTACAAGCTGTTATTTAAATGGTATTTGTTGGTTTAACTTTTAAGTTGTTTTTGTGGCACTTTTTGTGAAAAAAAACACCGATTGCCAATACTTGTTTTATCCACTGTACGAAAATTCCACGAAAATTTCGATGATATTCTCGAAACTGCACGTTCCTCACGCACTGCGCAGTCTCCATCAACGCGTGCATGCATGCCATTGACCTTTGTCCACACGCGGTCTTTTAACCTGGCCTAAATTCAAATAAAAGGCTGTAAAACGGTTCCTATTGTTAGGCAAGCAGCTGTCATCCGAGCCCGCATTAGTAATACAATACATGCAGTGACTGCATAGTGGTTCCAAAATGGTGCAATCCAGTTCAGCTCCCCATTTTCCCTTCAATCCAACGTGAGGTACCACCGAGGTAAAGGTCAGCGGTAGCAAATTCAACGCAATTTCGCGAATGCCACTCACCAGGAGCCATGCTTTGAGCACCCAATGGGGCATTCAGATAATTGCACGATTTTGCGTTGATTTCGAGGATTTAGATTGGAAAATAGGTAACGCCATGGGGTAGACGTCTGCTGGTGGCCACAGGGTCTCCTCAGCATTATTAACAATAATACAGCTGAACCTGTCCAAACTAATGTGATTTGAACTAATGTAATTGAACCTTGTGATAGGAAGAATCCTATGGGTTTGAATTGAAACTTAGAATTTGTAAGTATCAAAATTGAATTTTGATACTTGTTCGTAATATAATTCTGAGAAATCAGTGCAAAAATTATTGGCATGATAATCAATTCTTCCATTCCTTGACCATTCCCCTATAATGCAGCAATTGCGATTGTTTTTCTGAGAATTTTGCCTGCTGCGCTCCTAAATCAATATAGTTTATGCATTGTTAATGGTGATTTAGTTTACAGAAGTTTAAATCGTTGTCAGTGTCACCTTTCCAAATAATATTTCTGGAAAAAGATTTCGAGAGATTACGCCTAAAATCCGTTATTTCTCCCATTTTATCCATTATAATTATTTGCAAAAAAATTATGGAAAATATACCTAAAATCCATTACTGTATTTCTGGTAGTTTTTGAAAGAAATGGTCGTGTAAAATCCATCGTTTTGATATGTTTACTTGGTAATGTTGACTAGAAACCTGGCATGAGATCTAGTTTCTCACAAAAATTCGCCTACAGGGTTTCCCTGTTGTCATTACTAAATATTGTGTAAATAAAATTGCGACACACATTTAATCGTTTAAATACGGTTTTAAACCTTGAACCAGGCTCCTGAAAAACCTGGAAAACTAAGGAAATTTCGTTTTCATAGATTAGTAGTCACACGGTAATAGGAAAATTGTAGTGTTTTGGCAAGTGACACCATGTTGCATATTTCATTAAATTTCATTAAATACAGCAGTTCAATTTCATATTCCTGAGCTTTTATGAACACAACAAAAGTAACAACTAGCTGCTAGATCAATCTAGCTGGGCGTCGCTAAATTGTGTTTGAAAAACTTCAAAACCACAAAATTTTGAGGAAACGGAATTTAAATACCTCGTTTTTTTAACACCAACCTGCTGATGTCGCTTTACTCGAAATACAATTGTAAAGTTGGCATTTTACGCCATCTTGAAAAAAGGTAATTGAGTTTTTCCTCGCGCATCGGCACGTGACTCCGTTCGACCAATCAGCGATCGCACGTGATGAGCGGCAAATTCAAACCCTTACCAAAAATAATTAATGATTTTAATATTACAAACATGTGAACTTGAGTTGGGTCTATGGCCTTTTCGGTTTTTTGAATCTGAGTTCGATCTCGAGTCCTGTTCTGTATTTCCTGACTGCTGGAAAAAGCTGGTAATTTTTGAACCCAAACGTGCATGCCATCCGCTTGACTTCCCGACCACAAAATGGGAAAACCAAATTGCATATATACAGGAGATGGTCGACGTTACTATATTTAGGTTAAAAACCCAGTCGAAAACCGAGAAATAGGAATTCGAAACGCACGTACGCTGTACATGTGCGTTGCTCATATGACATATCGTGGAGTGCAACGACCTTCGAAAAAATGTGAGATTATAAAAAGGGTACGGAATTTAAGCACGGGTGCAATTCACTCACTCCCTTTGGTTTTTTTCGTTTTTTTAACAAATAATAGATTGAAAAAAAAGCTTTCGACTACTGGGCACGTACGTTGGGATAACATCCGTGCCTGAAGTGCTTCAGGGCCACCGTGAGTACAGTTTAATGAAAACGCCTCCAGGGGGCGCGCCCTACATGACTCGAATTTGAATATGCAGTATATCCGTGGTAATAATCTTTCCAGAGTAAATATTTTGACAACCTTCCTTGATATCAGCAGGCAAACGTGCGATAGCCCTAATTTGAAAAAACACTCGGAACGATCTAATTCAGGATTTTCGTTCGGGGTCACTGAGGGGTCAAGCGTCTCTGGTCGCCTCATGGGGGCGCTGAACAGTTGAAGGGGTGGCGAAAATTGGCACTGCATGCGCTATGACACTAGTCAGTTTGTATCAAAGTGAGGCAAACGCCTGTTTCCTAATCATGCTTATCTACATGTACGGTATTCTTATTTGCATAGAACGGGTCGAGCGAATTGAAATACATGTACTTCGTCATAAACGCAAATGTTTGGCTGATATTTGAAAAAGCACTTTTAGCTCGATAATCTAATGTTCAAATCATGATGAGTTTTAAGATCGGGTCAGGATATCTGGGGTCGTCCATTTGTTCCTTCACCAAACAATGGATGAGAAGCGGCCCACAAGATCTAGTTTTGCAAAAAATAAAATACGATATATTCCCTGCTCCAATGTTCATGTAGATAAAATGTATATTTCCATGCTCTTCTTTGTTTTTGTTGGTTTATTTTACTTAACCTATCCTAAACTACCTTAAAAATGTAATTTATTGTGCCTGCCCTAACTGCAGGCAATCACTGCCAGCCTACGAGCCGTTAGGAGAAGCCCACTTTCTCATTTGATCAAAATGCGGCATTTTCGAATTGATGAATTTTAGCAATTTTCGAATTGAGCGATAGTTATTTACAAATTAATCCAGAAATGATGAAGTTTTGCTCTTCTAAGTACATTAATAAGCAGCGAAATTTTGCCTGTACTACGGTATATTCCCTGCTGCTGCCCGGCTGATGACAAAGTGGGTTTTTCCTAATGGCTCGTAGACTGGCAGTGATTGCCTGCGGTTAGAGCAGGCAGAATAAATTTAATTTTAATAGGGGCATTCTAACAGCCAATTAGACAGGTGGTATTCTTGTCTACAAGACAAAAATTGTGATTTAATGGATTTAAATTTAATTGATGGATTACATCCCCTACGCTAAACGTGGTGTTCACTTACTGATAAAACAGCAATGATGACGTTTACAAAAGTAATTGTCTGAATTAACGTGATTAACTAGGACAGGAATGAAACCTGTCCTAGCTGTCCCAAATTGCCCTTTCTATTGTGTTTTTTGTGATTTTTTTTCTTTTTTGTGTTTCTTTGTGTTTATCCTTACCTGACCTAACCTATCCTAAACTAACGTAAAAATATAATTTATTTATTTAGCTACCCCTAACCGCCAGACAATCACTGCCAGCCTACGAGTCATTAGGAGAAGCCCACTTTCTGGTGATGTCTATTGGATCAGGGCAGCAGCAGGGACTATTCTGTAGTTCAGCCTCGGGTTCTAAGATGCTCAATAGGCAAGTAGGCTGTTAATAACGTAAATGGTACACCTGTTTTCACAATTGTACGCACGTATATTTGCAAAATTTGCTTCCTCCCAATTAATCATTCGGTTTAATTGTCGATGTGAGTGACATGAATTATTTTCTAGGAGGAAAACAAACGTTTCAAATACATGTTCGTTGTTTTGTTGTGGCAGGTGCGTCTATCCAAAAGTTCATGACATTGCGTAGATTTGCTTTATGGTTACTTAATATCGCTCGCTAATAATTTTCGAAAAATATCCTTATTTTGCTGGCCTACAATTGTAATTGCAACTCGCACGCCATTGTAACGTCATCGTCGCAATTATCTTCGTTTTGACTTTGTCACGATTGCCACGGATTACGTCATCAGATACGAATATCTGTCTAGTCGTGATTTATGCACATCTTACTTATAGTACAACCTGTCTAAACTAATATCCTTGGACCAGTGTTGATTATCAGATTATGAAGGTTTGTTAGACTTAACATGGGGCCCACCTAGGGACTGGCAGCTGATATCAGTTAGAGAATGTATTACTCAGGGTGGCAAACAAATTTCAAGTTTTTAAATTCAGGACTTTTTTGAAAAAAATTAAGGACTTTAAGACAAATTAAGAATTATTTTAGGTGTTTTTTCAAACAGTAACATTTTTAAAATGCTGTATTACAATCTACATGTATATTCATCTTTATGTTACAATGCAGTATTAAATGAACATAAATGGTAAAAATTGCACCTGAATACCAAGGTCTATGTACCTGCTATGTAACTGCTCCTGTACCAAGCTAAACGCAGTTAGCAGACAGTCTGACACCACAATGTTCAGGAAGTTTCAGGACTTTTCTTTTCTTTAGTACTTCTTAGTACTTTTAGGATTTTTAGGACTTGTTTGCCACCCTGTTAACTTAGACAATATTTGTTTAGACATGTCCTACTGCATTTTTGCATGCAAAAATTGCTACACATAGGACCTATAATGAGTCCTAAATTCAACAATTGCGTAGTACAAAATACAGTCGAACCTGTATAAACTAATATCGTTTGGCCTTTTTGGCCGATTTGACCGAATTAGAAAACAGATTTTATCACAATCATTGGAAGTAATTCAGCAATTGCACACTCTGAAAATCAGTGGCCCAGAAACGATGGGTTGCGTATGCTGGATTTCATCTCGACCTCATTTGCATATTAATTAGCATTTGGAAGTTGCGGTGAGTCGCCATTATCTCGAACGGTGCGAGATGGTGTGTGTGTGTGTGCAAATATTATTTGTTTGAGTTGAATGTGAAAAGTGGTACATGGTCATGCACCAGGAACAACACCATGGTAAAAAAGGCAGTAGGTCTGTTAAGGAATTAAGGGGTGTTGGGGGTGTTACAATGAAGGTTTATTAAGATTAGAATTGTAAGGGTGTCCGAAAAGCTGATTATTTCGAGGCGGTCTCATTGATGACTTGCCTCATTATTTCCGCGTCCACACTGCGGAAATGAGAGAAATTGGGGCACTTGTGTCTTGCGTCCATGCTATTAATTAACGTGATCAAATTTTAATTAGATTTCTAATTTCGCCCACCGAGCGAAACGCTCTCGATTTGAATCCCGCGGTGGTTTTGTGATGTTAGTTGCCTCCGAAACTCGTTTTTTTCTTGTATTTCATTAAAATTGCGTGAAAATCCTAATGAATTCTTGGAATTTTTCCTATCGAATTCTGCACGTTTGGCAAATTTCAATTTCGAGTTTAATCAACCTGCATTAAACTTTCCTTGATTCCTCGATTCTTTCCCTTTTACCTTAAAAAAATTATGTTCGTAATCCAACTTTTCTATTATTTTGAACTATTGTTGAAAATTTCTCCGAGTCGAGGAAAGTCCGTCTATTTAATAGTTGGAGCAAAACTGTTTTCGGGCTATTAAGCACGAGTAATAGCCGCAATTCGGGCGAAGGCAGCTGAGCTTGAATTCACCGATTAGAAGTCAGGGATATTATTAATATTTCGCTACATGCACATTGTACTTGGATTTACGAAACATTTAGCGTGATAAATTATATGGCTTTCATGAGGCCTGGCAATGTTTGCATTGCTGGGTTTCTTTCTACTTGATCGATTTCCTAACACAAAAAATTAAAAACTCTTTTGGTAAGCACCTAGCCTTTCTTGATAAGTCATAGTAGTAAATTTTGGCTGTACTTTACATTATGCCCTGCTGCTGCCCACTACGCCATAGACGCAATGAGGAAGTTGGCTTCCCCTTAACAGCTCATAGGCTGGCAGTGATTGCCTGGCAGTTAGGGGCAGCTAAATAATTAGGTTATGATTAACATAAAAAAGCAAAAGAGAATTGTGGCTATGACAGAGAAGGACAGCAGCAGCAAGGACATATTGAAGTTAGGCTAAACAACTTGAAGAGGATGAATTTCGACAACTAGGAAGGTAACTATCAGTTTTTGTGCACATTTGGAGCATGGCATAATTCTAAATCTTATCGTAAATTTCCCATATATCCTAAATAATATAATTTTTCAAATAGACAACATCGTGGTTAATTGTTCAAGACACATACTTGCCTTCGATAATTCAAATGCTGCGTGCAAATGACGTAGTTTAAGTCACTCGTTCCCATTGTTTATTAACTTTCTCGAGATGTAAACAATGCAGAAATACTCCCAATTGTATTTTTTACTCAAACGGTATTCAAGCAACCAATAGTTGTTTAGTTTACGCTCCAAAGCTAATACTAATATTTTGACCATAAGGGGGTCAGCTTTGTGGTGAACCGCAAATAAATGTAAAAACTGACAAAATTTTCAAACAGTATACGCTGCTGAGAAACTGTGCCGGAAACTTGTTTTTTTTCATAAATCTGGGAAATGTTTTGAGCATGCAAGGGTTGTAACAACATGCAGCTACGTGTTTTCATCATTTTCTCGTAGGGGAATAATGCGACTTTCGTAGATCTAAGATATATTTTATACCCAAGTATAAATTACCGTCGCTCGAGGCAACTCAGGTCAGTGGACGACATCGACGAAAAGTGTAACGAATTCCTTCTTTATATGCAAAACACTTGCTATGGATGTGTGTCATCTTTCTTGGGAAATGCATAGGCCGTATTTTTTCCAAATTTGCATGAAATTGATAATTGGGAGAATTAGGGCCATTGATTAAGCCCTCAGTCACGACCGAGCCTAAACGGTGCTTTTGAGTGACCAATAGGTGCTAATGGGACGGTCGTTGGCTTTTTTGATAAAAGTTATTTGTTTGCTTGAGTGACAACCCAGAAGTCCAGTTTTTACTTGGTTGGTCATGGCTACCTGTTTTCAATCCGTGGAGGAAGGCGATGTTAATTGGGACTATCTGCAATTAATGCGAACAATATCTGCAGGACAAATTGGCCATCAATTAGGTTTAATTGAGCTTGTTATTCATCTTATCTCCTAGATATGACAACTAGTGTAATTGGAAACCTAAGGGTGTGGATTTTGAATTTGCCGCTCATCACGTGCGAGCGTTGATTGGTCGAACAGAGTCACGTGTCGATGCGCGAGGAGGCGGCGCACGCGGAAACCATGGCAACCGTGGAACGTGAGATTCAATTTTAGAAGACCTTCCATTTTGCGAAAAGAACTAAATTAAGTTTTTTCAATATGACGTAAAATTGTATTTCAAGTAAATTAACCGCTATCATGTAATTATTATGTTGGTAGTTCAAAAAACGAAGAGTTAAAATGTATTTTCGCATAAATCCACGTTTTTGACGTTTTTGAAATGCCGAGAATTTGTGTGTTGCTAAGCCATTGCGCTGCAATATTTCCATTCAATTTGAAATAGTGCTGCATACGTGCAATTTCGCAGCTGTTTGCAAAAGTGGGGTTTCCTGATGTTCAATTTTTGTGTCTCACGTTCAAGGTTGCGATGCGAAAGCGGTTTAAAAATTGCACGCATTCATTCAGGGTAAAAAATGATTTTCGAAAAAGTAGGCCTTAAACTTGCTTGTGAGAAAGATGCAATTTGGTGTTACATATAAGGGATATAATTTTATTGGACGCATGCACAAACGTGATTTACGATAACAATTATTCTGATTCGGTCGTGGGTAAATGATATCTTGAAATGGATGCACACGCAACTTTTCCCCAAATTCCCTCCCCACTAAGTGGAGGCACATCCTAAAATTAAGGCAGCACGAAATGGATACAAGAAAACAAAGGACGACCATCTTGTCTTACGACGTCATTTGGCAATTTTCTTCCTACGTGCGCTTTAAAATATTGATTTAGGACTCAACAAACATTCGAAGATTTTCTTCAAACGTAAGCTAATTAGCAAGTTTGGTTCAATTTAGCATTGTTTACCAGCTGACTCAATAAACAGTGATTTACTGAGTCAGCTGGTAAATAATGGTAAATTGCAGGCTACCAATCATGATTCAGAGGCTGTTTAGTGAACTGTCAATTGAGGATAACGGCTCTTAACGTATACAATAAAATGTGCAATTAAAACTACTGTAGCTCGTAAACACACTGTAAAGCTTGTAAGCACGCTGAAAAGACCTATACATTTATCGACAAAGTCCTTCAAATATTTTGTAATTTTAACGTTGATACAAATTCTGTTCAGATTCTGGTTCACCATAGTGTTGTTGTTATCATCCATGGTGTCCAAGCTGTATTAAATTATTAATATTTCTTACATTCTAACTTTACAGGTCGAGATCCTTTGCTTAAAATTTTGAATTTTGGACAAATGACCTTATTGAAAGTAAAGAGATCGATCAGTCTCAAGCTAGGTTGCCACGCACCACAATGAATGTCGTCCATAAATGTCGTCACGCAGCGCAATACAGGTGAGTTGTTTGTCACTGAGCACGTTGAAAGCCTTTGCCTTTTGGCGGGTGACGTCACGTGTGAACCTTTCCTCATATATTTAATTTAACGAGAGGTAATAATTCATTCTTGATACGGTTATCGATGCCGCCGATATTGGCGTACATCACTAGGTGAATAAAATGCAAATGTCAATATTATTTGTATTGTTTTCTCCTTTCATTAGCCCAGGGAGCATTGGGAGCGCCCCCTATCGACCAGGCTAGGCCTCGAAGGACTCAACTCAGGTAGGCCTACCAGAGGCACTGTCAGTTATCGTGCTAAAATCCTAAATAAAAGGCGGGTTTTTGTTTTTGCAGGAATCACCTTGATTTGGACAGGCAGGTAAATATCGCCGTGATTGGCGATAAGAATCTGGGGAGAGTAAAGCTAACGTTGCAAAGTTCGCAACGAGGTGGTCTCCTCGAGGAGGTAAGTTTTGACATATTTAATACTGGGGAAAGTTTAGAACCAGATCCGTTATCGATGATTTCTATTTTTAGCTAAATTGCCGGTTTTCGTCTACTTTTTGCATTGCCGAAAGGAAAAAAACGCAGCAAAAATGCCGATTTTCAAACTGGATCTTTGACTCACCTGTACTCCGAAAGCATGGTTGAAGACGTCCAGCGTCCGAGCCTGTTGTTGGTCCTGCTGTCAACCGCACAGAAGCACACACACAGGCACAGAGATGCCCAATTCCAATTCGGTGGGTTTTGCACGTCTCGTTATTATTATTATTTTTTTTAGTTTTTTTCAGACGAAAACTGACGGAATCGTGGCAAATTCGCGTAAAATCCTGTCTCGAGGTTCACCGAAATCGTGCCGGGGCCCCTGGCATCGTTCGGACGGCTAACATTGGCTGCCAGATGCGCGAAAATAAAGGTAAAACAACAGACGAGGCGAACAGAGCACGGCCATCATAAAAGGCGCATTGCGAATGAGCGAAAGCTGAGGTAAAGCCGCTGAAGCGAACTCAGCCGTTTGAAATGGGAACACGAGCCTCCACCCCATTGGCGGAGTCGGCTGCAGGTGAGAACGACGTAGGCTGGCACCAGGTGGGGTGGGGCGTGACGTCACCGGACATCACGAAGGGCGATGCCAGACAACCCAGGTACACAGGTAGCAGGTAGAGGACACTCCATGCATGCTCGATATGCAGTTGCTGTGTTCGTGCCAGGTCAAAATGACGCGCAAAAATCTATAATCCCTTATTTCAAAAGATTCTTTCAACTTTGACAGTAGGGTATTGGAGGTTTGCCGGCGTACGCCGTGAGCTTTGTCGAAATCCTAATGGTGCCCTAACCAGACCAGCTGCAGTGTAAATATTCGAGAAAGTTCAAGTTTCCCATTTGTTTATACATGTATATGTATATATGATAATGAAAATCTAGTTTTACAAACTATTTTACATGATATCAATCAATCAAAATCGAAGTGAGAAATGGAATCGAAAAGTTTTATAAAAATATCGAAGAATTTTGCAATATCTAAATTCGTTATGACAGGATCAACGCTAAAATTTCGATCGTTGTAAGAGCTTATTTGATGCTTTCTAATACTGAAGACACGCCAAGGAAAAAACGAGATAATTAAAAAAAACCTGGTAGATAAACGTGGTGATTTACGACTTAGGTGAACAGGCTGCTTTCACGGTTTCTGCAGTGGATTGTGGGAGCACGTACTGGCAACCCTGGAAAACGGTGAATATTAAGGCGTTTTCCATTACCGAGTGGAAACACCCAGTAACACGTCGTCGCGGTTTCCGCCATTTTCTAGTTTGTAAAACTATATTTTTGTTTGGTGTGTCTTCATTATAAGTTTCCAATAAAGGACGTACACTGTCTCCTAAAAATAATGGTGGGCTTTAGCGTTATCAATGCTTAAAGCCCCCATTATTATTTTTCGGAAGCTCTGTATTATGTCGTCATCTTTTGCAATTTTCGGATGCCCCAAAAACGAAGAATAATGGAATTATATTTTTTTAGTTTAGTAACGGTTGGCTCAGGTTGGGCTAGTAAAACCACAAGCCCACAGCAAAAAAAGAATCAGCGGCCCAAATGTTTATTGAATTGATACAATTTTGTATACAAATTATAGCTGTACTTCGGAAAATGCCTTGATGCTGACCTTCTCCAACGCAGGCACTAATTGAATGTGGGCTTTTCCTACCGGCTCAAAGGCTGTCAGTGGTTGCCTGGCGGAAGGGCAGCTAAATGAAAAAAAAATACGCTTTTATATTAATTTAGGCTGAAATTGGCACATTACACAAAAGATCAGAAAAAAGGGGTTAAATTGCGACAGTTAGGACAAGTGTCATTTTTGGCTTGAAATACCTTATGGATTGAAATATACATATTTCAATCCCTTATGGAGGTGGTTGCATGTAACCCACTGTGAGTGTATTTACGATAATGATGAAACAAATCACTTGTTACGACATCCAAATAAGTAAAAAAATAAGTAAAATTAAATGCGGATTTTGCGGGCTCTAGTCAGGTTTTCGGAGTTTTCCATTTTTTTTGTTTGTTGTTATGACCAGTCATGGAAAGAACATCAGATGCTTGTCTATTGCGCTCTGCAGTATTTCGAATTCAATCCATGTTTACTGCTAGAAAAATAATTCATGAGGGCTCGTTAATTTTGCAGTTATGTCCATTTGCTAAAAACTGATTTTTAGATGGCACACTACTGTTAGCAGTATAATACTGTAACTGGCAATTGTGAGAGCGACACTTTCATTAATAATTTTATCCCCTATCGCTGCGCCACCTAGCTACGGGGATAAAATTATTCATAGAAGTGTCGTTCTCGGTTACACTATAATTATACTTTTGTTTTATATCAATACACCATGTGTGCACGTAGGTTAATGGTTGCCGTGGAAACGACGTATCGCCGTCAAACTGTCCCTTTTTTCTTTTAAATTAATTTATCGATGACGAAATTATATATTGAGAGAAATAAATAACTTTTATGACCAAATAATGGAGGAGGTGGGGTGGGGAGAGCGTGATTGACGAGGGGTCACGCTACCCTATCTGAGCTTTGAAATATGAGTATTGAAAAAATGCGTTTGTATAGGCAGTGGCAGTGCGTGTCATGCAGTTGTGGATCGAAACATGGAGTAAGATTTGGGGTTTTTGTCTGTACATGTAATGTGCTTGGTAATCTCCAACCTGTTGTGAATAGCAAAAAAACTATCAAAAGTACGCTTTGAGCTTCGGAATTTTTTAATTTTGGCGCTTGATCGAAAGCGGGCCCCGTTATAGGTACTCGCTTTTTAAAAGGGATGACAAAGGGGAAAATTGCAGGATTATTTCAGGCTTGGATGTTGAAAGTTGGGCTGCCAGAAACAAAAAAAGCAATGAAATTCAATTACAAACGTTATTAAATGTACAGTAGAACCTCTGTAACACCACCCTACCATACGGTATTCAGTTACTGATAGTAGGGTACTGAGTTGAATTGAATTGAAGTTGACCACCCAATGGGCTGTCGCAAACTGGTCAACATAACGAGGTGGTCAACATATGGAACGAGGCTTGTCTACCCTACACAGGATTTAATTCTATGAAATGCATGTACTGCATGTAGTTACATTTCACAGTAATCATTCATCATTCATGAATAATGTTATTAAAATGTTCATAATACTTCTTACCAGTATTGCAAATGTGCTGCAAATTTATCCAGCAATTACACGTAAGTAGGGGTACCGAAGGGGTTCAAAATTAACTCTTGTACCTTTATATAGTTACTGTTCAGGGGTGTACATTATAAGTTTTGCAAGCAGACAATAAATTTAATCATCCATGTCTTTACATGTTGAGACTATGCTGGTCAACATACAGAGAATAAATAATATTGTGTGCCATAGTCCAAGTGGTCAACATATAGAGGTCACCTTCCATTGAGTTGATGTGGTGATCGACCGATCAGTTAAAATGTCGTCAACAAAGGAAGGTGATCAAAATGGGGAGGTGGTTAACTTAGGAGGTCCTACTGCATTTGGGGTTTTCTCCAATTTTTTGCATCAGTTTTTTATTAAGTTGCTCAAATAGATTCTGAAGTTTTTTCCTTCATTACCCAAAAACGGCTTCTAAGAATGTTTCTTTTACCCGAAAATTTCTCGTAAGAAATTTCTTTTGTGTGTACTTCTCTACAGGTATGGTCACTGCTCCAGCATAGACTATATGAGAAAGTCGGCTTCTCCTATCAGCGCGTAGGCTGGCTGTGATTCCCTGGCTGTAAGGGGTAGCTTAATCAGTAGTCATATTATGATAGGTTTCTTTAAGCTAGTTTAGATTAGGTCAAAGGCATAAAAGAAATTTTGAATACAATTCAATACAGGATGATCATAAAGTCCTAACACATTTTGGAAAATTATATTAGAATTAAGTATTTCCATTTCATGTAATTTGGTTACCATTTGGTTAAACACGAAAAATACGGGGTGAACACGAAGACATTGCCGTATTACAAAAAATAATATAAAAAATTATTAATAAGTTACGAGTAACATGTTTTGTAAAAAAGGTGGAAGAACTGCTAATGCGCAGCCTGCTATAACTCCTTGTGAACAAAATAATGACATTTTTCGCATTTTTCGTGTTTAACCTACTTGTAAACAAAATACATGAAATAGGGTTCTAATATAATTTTCCAAAATTTGTCCGTTGAGACTTAATTTTTGTAATAACATAAGGACTTTATGATCACCTGGTATTACATATATTCAAAATGTATTTTGAACCCTACAGCGACAGTTTTTGTAATGAGGTAACGACTTTATGATGTGGACTTGTGAAAAAAATAATGAAATTTTTCGTGTTTAACCTACTTGTAAACAAAATGCATGAAATAGTAATACTTAGTTCTAATATAATTTTCCAAAATTTTTTCGTTGAGACTTGCTTTTTTTTATATTAATTTTTGTAATGAGAATAGGACTTTATGATCACCCTGTATTACATGTATTCAGAATGTAATTTTTGATGTTGGTGTCCACCCTACTGCGACAACATTTGTCGATTAAATTGTGTAGCTGACTGCAGGGTACTGAGTTGAATTGAATTAAAATTAAAAACTTGGATTTCTAGTCACTTTTTTACACATTTTGGTCTTTGCCACTCTCAACAGTTTTAATTAATTTTTCCACTGAGGGCCGCACTTTACAGTCACCCTGTAGATTAATTGAATACACAGTCTTGAAATGGGAGTTATGGCCAGATAACGAGCAACTTCTTAATTGCACGATGCTGTGCATTTTTTGCGCGGGAATTAATTACTAAAAAAAAGTTCTGATAAGAATTCTTAGGCTTAGAGTTGATAATATCATGCATGCTTAATTTAAGTTACCTACGTGACGTGTCAGCCTTTATTTTATAGAGCTGCATAAATTTTAAGAGCGTGGGCCACCCTTTTTCTCGTTCAATTCACTTATGATAATAAAATTAGCGGCGACTTTTATGTTGCATGCGTCATCCTAGAATTTTATTTTCAATTATCGAGTTATCAGTTATGGCGTTTTTATTAAGATTTTATACCCAACCTTGAGGCTTTGATAAATCAGCGTTGCCAGCTTGGTTATGATAATAATCATATTAATAATAACAATAATCTCATCAATAATAATATATTCCGTGGGATTGCGAGGTTGAAACGAGAATACCAGCACAAATGGAAATTATTTCAATTTTTTTTTCATCCTTTTCTCATAATTAACCCTTTTATCGATTTGTCGAAACCTTCTGTTTTTTGTTTGATTTTTGTGTGTTATCGCGTATAATATGATTTCATTTGCATGTTTAACTTACACTAGAACCTGTCTAAACTAATATCCTTGGGATCGGTGGTGAATATTAGCTTAGAGAAGAGGTCAAACGCAAAAAAATAATTTTGAATTCATGCAACAATAATCCCCTCAGCCTCATTACAAAAATTAATTTAAAAAAAAATGAAGTCTCAACGAAAAATTTTTTGGAAAATTATGTTAAAATCAAGTATTTCTATTTCATGTATTTGGTTTACAAGTAGGTTAAACACAAAAAATACAGGGTGATCACGAAGTCCTTATACAGGTTTACAAAAATTAATATCAAAATTGTTAGTAAATTACGAGGAACATGTTTTGTAAAATGATGGCAGAACCGCTAAAGTGAATATAATAATGAAATTGTTCGTATTTTTAGTGTTTAACCGACATGTTCTACTGCATTAGTTTTCTGTAAAGGCATTATTCGAACATTTCATTGAGTGTTTGTTATTATGTAATCAGATGGTCGCTGTTGCCATGACAACTACTTTTGTATATGGATTTGTATGCGGACACGTGGTCTGGGGGTAATAGCCTATATTTCTGGAAATTTCAAACCAGCTTTGGCAATGTACCATCGTTGGCGTTATATCACAGAAAATTGTAAGTTTGCAGTTTCGTAAAAATGGCACAGGTGAGGCTACCTATTTTACTACTTAATAACGGCTACCTGTGGATGCAAATTGACGAAGATTATTTATAACAGATAATTAATGTTATCTCTTTTTTGTCGATTTCAGAGCAAAGCAACCACAATTAAGGAAGCCATCGCCAAATGGGTTTGCATGCACGATTATTGCGTTAAACTCGTCCGTAGTTGTGTAATTTTACCATCAATTGTAGGTCGCACCCTGAGGGTTTGTAGGGAACGTTTCAATTTGAATATATTTCGAGAGACAAATGTGAGGAAAATTGAACCGAAGCTTCTTGGCATTTGAAATGTTTCTATATCTATTTTTAAAATATTTCTTTTCCAAATTTAATGCTTCCTGTAACGGAAGTTGCATGCAACATAACATTAAACACAGCTCATAAAACTGGCAATTTTTATTCATGATTGCTGCTCGCTTTTCAGTTTCTTCAAAAAAAACGTTTCAGATATCCAAATGTTCAAAAATACACTGAGTTCCATATTTTCTTTATTTTTTACGGAGTCACGAATCTCAGCAATATTAATGCATAAATCCATCCAGGGTTGTCCGCTCCCACAGCTTTTGTAACTAAATTTACTGATTTTCCAAGCTTACCTAGGTTACAAATTTTATTTCCCCTTGACTTTTAGTTGTTCATTCGACCAATAAAAAAGTAAAATGTACCTGCCCTTTAATATAAATAACGTTTTTAATCAATATATTATTGAATATGAATTTGAATAATAAAGGAATGCGCGCATCATCAAAGTATTAATGCACGTTTTTAATTTGAATTTTTGATTAGGAGCACACAGCTGCTTGAATTTTATTTTAGTTTGAGAAATTTCGTCATTTCCTAATTTAGCCAAATATAAGCAACCAGTCTTTCATTTTGTGGTTTCTTTAATTGTGTAAAGGGCAACATCATCTATAAACTATCCATGGTATGTGATGTAATCGAGATATGAATACATTCTGGTTTGAAATTATAATTAAAATTTAGGAAATCCCCTGACTTTCTGACAATTTTTCAAAATCATCCTGACTTTTCCAGGTTTCCTAGTCAGTTACAAATCCACCAGTAGACTTTGCCAGGTTCTGTGGGAACTCGGGTTCATTGCAGTCTGCATCTCAGTTGAACTTGCGGCTACCTTTGATAGATTAATGAAGGAAATTATCCAGTTTTTTACTACCGGGATCGGTTCAGATAACCTGCTTCACCCACCTAGTTAAGATGTAAATCAAGGAATATGATGCGCTGCACTCATTTTTCCTCAATTGTTGTATCAAATTTTCTGTCTTACTGACAAATGTAACAAATTCACAGTGTTGATTTCCACACACTGTGATTTTAATGTCAATAAACAAAGCAGAGTTCAGACTTTCAAACTACGTAAGCTAGGTCTGGATGAAAAAAGTATGGGCAAGTTCAGATTTTCATTTCCTCATGGATATCTGTGTTCAGATACGAAACGAGGTTAAAATTAAGCTTTATTGCGAAACTGTGTAAGAAAAGTAAACTTAGCTAACCACAAAAACATTTTGAAATAACAGTGTGAGGCGATCGAAAAGAAATGAAATAAATGCTGGTGTACCCGAAAAAATTTATTTTCAACCAATATTATTATTATTATTTTCGTGGAAACATTTCAGTAAGTTCTTTGATTAAGGTTTTTCGTTCTTGTTTTCATAAATTGTTCAAATGCATCAAATGTTGGAAAGAGGCAATGCTTGGACGACTTGAACACACATGAAACTGGTTTATAAACTATACACTATGTATTTGTCGAAAATAGGTTTGCAAAACAAGTAGAAACCACCCACTAATCCTTATTTTAATTCCAGGAGCATCGCAATGGCCAAAAAGTGAGTCAAACCAAGTACTTGAATCTGATTGGAATAATTCCACCTATTGAAAAGATGGAGACTTTCACAGCAATTTCACATATTGAGTGAGTAGTTTTGCGAATTTTTAAATTTAGTTTTGCGAGTTTTGTTGAGTTGCAGCAAACCCTCGAGGTGGAGTATCAGTCTGTTAGATTTCTTTCACTATTAATTGCCAGCTGACTGACAGACTTGATAATCGCATTAATTAATGTTGTATACTGTATAGTTGGCATTAGTTGCCATGGATGTCATTAAATAATCTAGCAACAAGACAAACTCTGATGTCAAAAGTTTAAGAAAAATGCTGTTTCTTCATTAGCTGCCAAAATATACTCTTTACTTCATCATTTACTCTTGTTAGCACTGCTTTAATTTGGCTATAAATTTTAGCTGGTATTTTATGTCTGGGATTCAATGATTCAATGTCTGTTTTTAAAACATTTTTTTTTTTCAAATTGAATTTTGAAGTGCATTTCCTAGTCGTCAAAAAAATCAATGACAAAGTCGACCCGCCAATTAACTTAATTAATTGTTTAAATTCGTGTTTTCTTTCCTGTGTAGGAAGCTCTCTCTTTCCACCAATTGCATCGAGAAGATAAACAATCTCAACGTATTCAGTAAGTTCATAAATTCGTTCTTGTTTTGGTCGATATTCAGCATCATATTATTTGAACTAACTTGACGTTGTTGTCTTTTTCTAGAAAATCTGAAAATTTTATCGTTGGGACGAAATAGCATTAAACATTTGACTGGTTTGGTAAGTAACCCATGCACACCTGGAATTCACAATGTCATGGTCTAGATTAGCCATTAATACAGCATATGCAGGGAAAACGGTTTTGCACAAAAAAGAACAAATAACATTGGTAAACTAGACAAAAAATGCGGCATTGTGAGAATGTTAAGCGTGCCAAGAGCAAGATATTCTTATCGAAAAAAGGCTAATTGGAGACCTGACGTTTGAATCGAAAAAAAAATTATTGAAAAAAAAAACACAATTGATTTATTGTATTTTGTGCTACTTTTATTTGCCAGTATTGGCCCGGATAGGTTTGGCTTTATGCTTTTCAAATTGGAAAGTGAAAATGAATGAACGAGAAAATGAACATTCAGGAAAACTGAAACGTTTCTGAAAAGTACACCTGAAAAACCTATATCTCCTGTATTGTTGTTTGTCTACTTTTCGAATAATTTTGGCGTTTTTGATGCACTCTCAACTCGATTCTCACATTTAAAGATTCTTTCGTGTGAGTTGGGATGAAAGATGTGGTACAACCCTTTTAGTATTCACGCACAATACGGTAACCCACTTTATGTTATCATAGCATAATTACCATGACTACACACATAGTTGTCCCTATTATTCACATAATCGCGATTAAAATGGGTTTTAATCAGGGACTGCTATGGCACACATATTCACTGTTTCAATAGAGAGCTGAATTGGCAGCCTATAGCAACATGTCGGTTTGAACCAAAAACGTAATATCATAATCGATTATTAAAACAGACTAAAAATTCCCAATTTTTTGCGCAAAATGTTTTACATCAAACACGCAATAATAATGAGAAACTAAAACATCCTAATCATCCTAAATGGCAGTCATCTTACTTTTTAGTGTGTGAAATTATGTACAACCTGTGTCTAAACTACATGTAATATCCTTAGGACTGGTGCTGTATATAAGTTTAGATAGGTTATTTTCTTATCAAATGCCCCAAACTGATTTTTTTTTAAATTTTCGTGCGTGATATTTTAAAGTAACGGACCCTAGGTTGACGCCATTTTGTTGTAGGAAGTCTTGCGTTTCGTGCGATCGTCGAATTTAACTGTTATTACCCTAATGGAAACAAATGACATGTACATGTATTTATTGAAATCACTGGGCCTTCAGCTTTTTATCGATACTATTACCTACCGCGTGTTTATAAATCTGACAAAAATATAATTTACTTTTTCAATATTTCAAATTAACTTCATTTAATAAACTGTTCCTGCTTCATAATTTTTCCTTTTGCGAATGAAATAACTCAAACATTAAAATATGCGTGGTTTAAAAAGCCTTGCTTAATCCTCTATCATTATTTTTTATGCAACGCACATTTTAACGTTGGAATCTTTAGGGGGAAATTACAAAGCATGAGCAGTTTATTTGAAGGCGTTAATTTGAACATTTGAAGTTTCTTTTGTTTTTGTCAGTTGGTCAGAAACATAAATTTACTTTATTGTCTGTTTGCGCGAACTTTAATAAACCCCTAGTATTGTTAACATGATTTATTGGATAAAAAGGCAGATGTAAACGAGGTTAATCCATTTCCGGATATTTGGTTTTTGCATTTTTTTTTATTCGCAATACATTCAGGTGAATATCCCTTGATTTTGGGTGTGATTTTGAGCATATGAAAATCCCAATGGGTCAGTTTGAGCAGCGTAAATTTAAATAACAAAATTATCGGTAATTGGACGTTTGAACCATTGGTCAAGCGGTCATACCGGTACATGTCAACAGCGGTGGGTCTTATAAAATGCCAAATAAAAAGCGATATTTCGTTGGCGGATAAAATTTTCCAGATGATAGTCAAATTGAGCTACAATTACAGAGCCTAGGAGGGAATTTAAAAATTGTGCCATGGGGACCTAATTTGCATTTATGCTAATTTTCACGATTTCACGTAGGAAGCAGTTGCTGAAAGTCTGGAAGAACTTTGGATTTCTTACAATCTGGTCGAAAGACTGACTGGAATAACGACACTCAAAAAGCTCAAGGTACATTTAAATTAAATTCCAAATGGTTAAGTACAATTATTAATTTGACCACCATCTTAGTGACTAGGAATTAAACGGTCATTGTATTGATTGCTTTTTTCTTTCGCAGGTATTTTACATTTCGAATAACTCCATCAAAGACTGGGCGGAATTTCAAAAACTGGTAAGTTGTAATAAAAAAAATGATCATTAATAGTATTAGTGCCCTCTGGGGGCAATTCATCTTGCTAAAACGTACATGGAAGCGGCCAAAGGGCATTCGAAATTCGGATGCTAATGACAACCTTCTTGCGCAATAATAATAGTTGTTTTTATCGTCTAGACCGAATTAACCAGTTTGGAGGATTTGCTATTCGTTGGTATGTGAATACCTCCATGTTTTGTGCTGATTATTATACTTATTTCCCCCGGACATTAAAAAAAAAGGAAAATTAATGTGGAAATAATGCAGAATCTAACGCAAAATATTGCTCGACGTCAGATTTTTAGTAGGTGAGATCATCAGGTCCCTCTAAATAACATGTTATAATCCATAAACACCCATTGTACATGTAGTGTACATGTAGATCTGACCGATAACTACAGTATAAGTTGAACTGTAGAACCTGTCTAAACAAATATTGTCTCAAATAATGTCGTTACTGTCTAAAGTGATATGTTCTT
Organism: Kryphioiulus occultus; assembly: GCA_034687865.1. Taxonomy (NCBI): domain Eukaryota; kingdom Metazoa; phylum Arthropoda; class Diplopoda; order Julida; family Julidae; genus Kryphioiulus; species Kryphioiulus occultus. Next base: position 20,971 of record JAQGAF010000755.1, on the reverse strand, counting down.
AGTGTCTAAAGTAATATCATCTCTAAACTAATCTCAGGTACCGATCCCAATGTGGGATCCGTGCTAATGAACCTCCACAACCTGATATTCAATAATTATTGCATTAATTGGTTGTAATTTATTATTCCCACAACTTACATACTGCAGTTTGTAATGCGGAAAATTCTGGGCGGAAATCAAACGAGGAGGGAAAATATCAAAGTGACTTGTTCACTTTCTACAAATGCACGCAATGGGCATTTACCCCCAACCTGACCAAAGGAATAACCTCTCTAAACTAATATTCAGTACTGGCTCTAATTATATTAGTTTAGTCAGGTACTACTGTATTTTAGGCCTATTTAGTTATTCTTCGTTGCCGATGAACTTTTCTTATTTGCATAGGCAATCCTTTGGAAGAAAAACATTCGGTGGACGGAACTTGGCGAACTGAAGTTTCACGGCGAATTCCTAACCTCAAAAAACTCGATGGTATGTTAATTAATATTATTCTGACTAAATCAAACACCCACGGTTCAACAAGATTTCAGCTCATTATATTACATCCCACCATTGGTATTAACGAATAACTCTGCTAATTAAAAGGGTAATAAAGAAATTAATGTAGTGCTAATGAGCAAGGTTGCCAAGAAAGCACGAATGTGTGGTGTTTTGGTTCATGCGGCTGTGACCCTTTGACATTTGACTGAAACCTTGTACGATGATAGTAAAAAAAACTTTGAAAGTATTAACGTGATCGTTGCAGGTGTTCCGGTGATCAGGGATAATGACGAGGAGACTGTGTTGTTCACGAAGTTGCAAAACAAAGAACTGGATCTGAAACCTGGGAACGCAGCAGCTGATCAAACTTCCGTAGAAAAAAATGATTGAAAATCACGGTATTTATTGAAAACGCTATTTCCCGCTGCATATCAGACTACACTTTGTCTTCAGCACTGCCGTATGAATGTAATTTCTACAATCGAGTTTTAGAAGTAATATTGATTTTTTAATAATCAAAAAACGAAACGGAAAACTTTACAGATTCACACCGCTGTACACTATTTTCACCATCATAATCTAAAGTAGACGCTTTGCGCAATTTGTAATAACTAATATCAATAACGGATGGGTACAGTAACATGTTAGGATAGGCGAGAGTGTAACTTTGGTAAACAGGAATATAAATATAATCATCGTTAAAATAAACAGTTTGATATTATTGAGCTTGTTTGTGTGGGGTGAACAGATGTTGAATCTACATTTTAACAAATATGCAAACGATGCATTACTAACAACAACGGACACGCACTTGTGGGATGGGACTGAGGGCAATCGATGAAAGATTTTCTCCATCGTAATTAAAAATAATCGATTTTTATACCTAATATTATGTAGACAACATATGAGGCACTTTCAAATTTAAATAAGATAAGAAAAAAATAGCATTTCTTTTTTGTTTCATTTCATACAATAATAAAAACACCAACAACCAGTAAATATACAAACGATAAGCTTACTGCCGTTACACAGTTTGGTTTCTAGTCTGACAAATAAATTTAACTTTTGGTCAGTTCCTGATGTAATCAGCACTTGTCACAGAAAAATTTCTCAAAATATGCAAGCTCCCCACTTGTTCCCCCTGGCAAATTCTCGTTATTGGGTGCTATTTACATTTGCCCAAACCTTGGGTAATGATCTTGATGATATGAAGTGAAATTTTAGTCCCTTTAGCAGCATTGCTTTTAACATGATTCAGCAACAATTTAATTTCACTCATCCATTACTCTCCAACCTAGTACAACATTATGCAAATTGCAAACTAGATGTATCACTTTTGAGATCAACTGTTTTTGACTATTCATGTTGACATTTTTGTTTACAGCCTCGATTTGTAAACGGACTCATTCAAAGAGCATCTCCCCCAAGTGTGGCTTTTCATCTTGCTTAAAATAAACCTGGAAGCCAGATTAATTTTGATAAGTACATGTATACGTTTTATTAGAAACAGCTCATTGGTCATCCCCTTAGCTGCACCATATTGTATCTTGTATCCTTGCATCAAAACATAATTATACAGTATTTGCTTAATACTCACCGGAATTAATTTTTGACGAGGATTTACATTGTTCAGGATACGTTTACTGAGATGAAACGATTCGAGCAACTTTTTCCACACAATAATTTAGCAAATGCCTTCACTGATGAGATTAAAATATACGAAATCAAATATGCTTTCAGGCTATGTTGTTCTACAGCATGATACTTATTGTTAGTTTCAGATCATTTTTAAATGTCTGATGTCGGAAATTAATTTCAGCAAAAAAAAAATGGGAAGAGCTGACCAGAAATGTATTTGTCAGATGACTACTTGCAACGCCACGCATGAATTACGCACATATAAATATTGATGAAATACAAAAACTGACAAATTCTTTTCACTTGCGATAGAAAAACCTTGTATATTTAACGAATGAGCAGTGTACGAAAATGCATTCTGCATGGAAACTTTACAAAAGCCCCTTTACAGTACCACATTTGTGGTTACTAATATCATCCATTATGCCACGCGTTTATCAAAACCTCCAATTTCATTCTATCTTCATAATTTGTCCCGAAGCATAATCGATTTAGTGGATATTAAAATAAATTTCCTCAATCTCTGATTGGACCACTCTGCTTTTCAGTCAAAGATAAGAAAATGCAGTATCATCAACCAAACTGCAATGAAACTATCGTCAGCACAATCACTAGCTTTCTTCTCTCACTGAGTTTCCCGTATAAAACGAATTGCAGGATGATGTTTCCACTTTAATAAAAACAACTGCGTACGGACACGCGAAGTAGATCATTCCTATATACAGTTAACCATCAGTGTTATTTGTGCCTGTCGGCGTCGATTGGTCGATGACTTTTCATGTGAGCACTCCTGCTTTTCACTTTAAAAAACACCCTGAAAATAATTTAAAAAAATTGTAAGGCTCAAATTAGTACAATCAGTACATGGTGAACTCAAAATTCACCGTAACATCATTAAAATTAAACAATGGTTTTCAACTCACTTTCCGCATATTTTACAGGGGAATTCCTCGACTGGTTCTCCGTATTGCGTGGAAGCGTTGGAAGCTGGATTTGTGCAAGGGGAGTATTGCTGACCACCAGAATCGTCGTAATTTGCTGGACTCCTGCTGCGATTGCCGTTGGAATGAGTCGTTTTTGGACCAGTACTGTTGCCGCCGTGGATGCGGATGTGGCCATTTAGAGCTTGGCGGGATGCGAAACTCTGCAAAAGACAACAGATGATAAGATGCTGGACAAGGATGCTGTTGGATGCAATGATAGCGATTAAGACGTGGACACCTACGGCAAAACAGTCGGGGTAGTCGCACACATAACGCTCTGATGGATTGTCCGTTGACCTTGCCTGCGGAAGAAAGGTAGGGCGTTTTTATAATTCTTAAAATAGGCTAATCGATTTGCAACTAGTCCAAATTACTCACCGGTGAAACCGCTCTATCACCCGACCGAGGAGATTCCCCGTCGTTCTCGTCCAGTTTTGACCTTAGATTGTAAGCTCCATCCATTTCCTTTTTTCTTCGTATCGATCTCAAGCGCTTGTACTCATCAGGGCAGATTTTCTTCCACAAATAATAAAACTGAACGCACTGCTTGACGGTCTTGCTTTTGACCTAACGATGAGCATTCCAACAAGCAGCTTTTATTGTAAACAATCGAAATAAAACTGTAGATCTATGCAGATCCATACATTATAAAATGCAAATTGAAGAAAATGTACCACTTGAAAGTGGAGTTTAGAACTACAGTATTAGCCTACCAATTACTTTCAGCAGTTTAGCGAAGATGTTGGGCTTATCAAACACAGGGCATAATGTTGTGCCATTATCAAAAATTAAAAACGGCTTACACAACTGCTGCGTATTAGGAAAATAGTTTTGTGGAGCTCACCTCTTGTGCCATACTGAAGAAATCTTTGTCGCAATTTATTAAGGCTTGTTGATACAAGTCGATTTCTTCCGAACTCCATTTGTCGTTCTCTGCAACGTAACGTATTGATTTATTTTATGCTTAAAACTTTATGAAAATGGGCTGATAAATGTGAAATGATGACAAATGATTGATGTTACCTGCATATGCGTATGTAAACAAGGGATGTGTCGCAGGCAGCTTAGGGGCAGGCTCCATTAGTCGAAGCATCGCTTCCTTTATATTCATGAAATAATTTAAAATACGAGTCACATTCAACATATCTAAATATTATCTTCTCTCATTAAATTTCTAATTTTTACCTGAACATTTCCTTCTGCCATGTGAAGCACATGCAATGCGTACTCCTTATTTCTGCCACCTCCTGGTACTGCAGCACAGCAGGCAAATTGAAGGTACATTTCGACTAGAAATGGATATTTAGATAGGATATAAACTGGGTAAATGATATATGAACAATTGCAGGCATGTGGCCAGGTGGTATACAGCTTTTCACCAGCATTGTTTGGGTCACATTTTTTTCACATAAATTATTGTTTCCCCAATTTTTCACATTTTTTACACTGGCCACGTGCCTGCAATCGTTTTCAGCATTTTTTTCATAGTGCTGATCCAAGGTGAGGATGAAATATTTTGACCAAACCAACTTCGCGTTAAATTTTGGATAATACCAAAAATGCGTAAATGTGACACGTGTATGTGCAATGAGTAATATTGTCATAGACAATATGCATTTTAACCGATAACTTAAGATAGCTTACTCTCCCGCTCCGATAGCGTTTCCTCAGTTTTGGGGCTCCAAACAAGATCGTCCCATTTCGGATTATATCCGTAACTGTCAGCTAAATGAAAAACACTTATGAAAAAGAGCCCAACTTCTGCAGTTCAAGTAAAGTTAGAAGAAAAACGTACAGCGCAAATACGGCAAATGGGCTTGGAACTGTGGTCCAATGTTGACATGCCTGTTTGAAATTATGAGAAAAATTATGAGAGAAAAAACAGCTTGGCAATGAAAAGCATAAAAAACAAAGGAGAATTTGAGGAAAAAGAAATGTAAGAAAAATAATTGAAAGTTGGATCCTAAGATCGACTTACGGTTGAATGTCCGTTTCCGGGGCTTCGCCGATGTCCTCCTCTTCCTCTGGCTGAGGAATGTATTCCGGCACGACACCTGCGAATATCAGAGCAACGGGTTTGATTGGCTTCCTTAAAGCGCTCGTCGTAATCAATGTGCAACAAGCGGTGTTAGTGAGAATTGTTTAGTTATTTAACGGGACAATTCTTACTATTGTGATATGCCCTATCACTGGTGTGAAAAAAATGTTGGCCTCGGCTATCTAGAAGGCGCCCTTGATAAAGGACAAAAAAATTCGATGGAGGAAACGGATTGGGGAAAGCATTGGATTCGGGAGAAAAGGATGGAATATTTACCTAATCGGCCCGGCGTCAAGGGTGCTGACTTTGGCGTGGCCGAGCCCGACCCGCTCATGACGTGCCAGAAGAGCCCCGATCCACACCTGACTGGACTGAGCATGGGAGGTGGAGTGTAAGGAGGAGGACTACACGTCTTGCCCCCAGAAATGGGCTCCCAGAGGCGCGGTGAGCGCAGCCGGCTCTGGAAACCTCCCGTCGTGGCTTGCGGAGGGATGTAAAGGGGCTCCGGACGATGCTTCTTTTTTGTCCGTATCGGACTGGTCGGTATACTGGATGGACTCAGGAAAACGTCGTCGTCCTCTTCGGACTTCACCTTTGGGACGACGGTCAGTGCAGATGCCATCGGCGCCTCCTCATAACTCATCTCGGACGGGGATGGGACGTCCATGCTCATTCCTCCCACCTAAATTTTTAGCGGGGGTTATTTCCATTAGATTGCTTGTCAACACGACGGCTTGCCTCTTTATAAATTTCCTAACCAGTCAATTGTGCGTTTTCAATGATCTCAATGATTTGAATGATCAGAAACAGTCGACTGGTTTGCTCAGACCAAAAATCATGAGTGATCAGTGGTCAAAAGCAAAACGGTGACTGTCCCATTAATTGCATTGACCTTGACATACCTGTGAAATCAACCTTTGTTGCTTATAACCTTTCAATTTCAAACTGAAAATAACTTCGTCCACATAGAGCCCAAATTTGTATCCTGCGAATTTCAGTCCCTCAATGCAAATCTTAATTTTCACAACGGTCAAATTGCCAGTTTGGGGCATTTGTCTCCAGCCATCAGTGGTAAATATTTCATCCAATGTTTTCATGATCATCTTGCAATTTTTTAGTTGTTAACAGTATTAGAAAACTTGGCATATTTTAAAATTGGGATGGTTAGTAACCAAAAATTATTTCAATTAAGCATAAGCTGTTGGCCAAAATTAAAATAATAAGGTTACTTGAGTCAAGACTCGCAAACTGCAAAACTCGTAAATTGAAAAATTCTGTGAATATCATTCTTTGGAAGAGGCATACTGTAGGAGTCAATGAAATGCAATTATTAGAAAAAACATAGCCTAGCATTTGCTAATTGAGTATGTTTCAATGTTCAATCACCTTGTGAAAATGAAAGTACATTGATGATCTTGCCAAAGATTTTCTCCTTGGGTTGTGAAAATTAAGATTTGTATTGAGGGAATCTGGGCAAATTGAAATTTGCAGGCTACAAATTTGGGTTGTTTGTCCTATTCTTTTTGTCAAATGGCAATATGTCGTCGAATTATTAAGAGGGTCAATATGGTCAATGCCTGGAAGTTAAAATTTTGTAACTAGCTCCTGATTTAAGTAATACGTGAAGAATGATTTGCGTGCGTATTCTAGATCAGTTTAAGAAATTTAAGTTTTGTAGTTGTTTTTTTCAAAAGTAAATATGAAAACGATGCAAAATTGTTCCACATGCACTTCGCATTCTCGAGCTTTGGATTCACATTACTGCCACGCTTACTTATTTAAAACAATAAATAAATACAGTGACGTTTTTCAAGATTTATCATTTTTACATGGGGCTACTTCCGAAATTTTAACCACCGCAGGTACAGGCTCTATGACGTCCTTAAATCCAAATTACAGATCCAAAAATCCAAAACGTTAGAGGTTTACCGTCGATGAGATCGGCGCTGCCAAATGTGCTGCCAGGATGCTAGACTCATTCCTTCCCATCTCATTGGGAATCGAAATAGTGGGCGGAAGGGGCTCTCCTAAGGGGCTAATTTCGAAATCCATGATTTCAGGAGGCGGCAATGCATCCGACGCCATCGAGGGAAGTTCATCGTCGTCTGGGAGCCCTTCGTCGTTGGGGAGCCCTTCGTCTTCTGGGAGTCCTTCATCTTCGACAGAATCCATCATGTCCTCACCAGGAGGACACTCGTCATCCATCTCGTCGAACATCCCTACAAAGTTGCCGACCACAAATTCTCCGGGATCCGAGCCTGTCCTCTGCATACGCTTGCCCACGACCCTATGTCGGAGGTACTCGACGAGCGGGGAATTGTCAATGCTATCCAGATACGTTCGCCGCGGCGCCAGAAAGTGGTCAGAATCCGAGTGCCGGCGAAACTTTTCTAGAATCGGCTGATTGGACATTAAACCCTGTTTGATGATCTCTATTTGCCGCTGCCGCTCTGACTGCGCTTCGTCTTCGGCACTGCCGTAAGGGCTGGAGTCCATGTCGTGCTGCAGCTGCTGCGGCTGTTGATGGAGGTGATGGTGGTGGTGAGAGTCGTGCTGCTGGAGCGGCAACGGCGGAGTCTGGGGCGGCGGCATTTGGTCCTGAAGCTGAGGATGCTGCGGAATGGGGGACGGATGTGCTTGATGATCGCTGAAAGTCATGAGCTCGTCTCGGCACGGGTTTTGCAAGGACAAATCGGCCGTGGATTGGATGGTGGAAGCGTAAGAGGCAGTGGCGGAAGTTAACAAGGGACGAGGCGGAAGTATCAAAGACGGAAGTGGAGGCTGAGGATGGTTAATGGGCATGTTCAACGGAGGATTCACGATCCTTCTCTGGATTATCTTTTCCTCGATGAGCGCCCTCACGTTCACACTCGCGGTTTGCAACGGTGGGTGGTGCACCCGAGAATCCGACTTCTTGTCGAGCTTTTTGTTGCTGTCAGACTCCTTTTTGAGGTAGCCACCGTGCAGTCGCATGTGACCGTTCAGCGCGGGGATGTTCTTGAACTTGCGCTGGCAGATGTTGCATTCTACGGGCTTGATGTCAGAGCTGAAAATGGATGAAACTGACTGGGTTAAGCAGCCCAAGCTAACACGACTTCAGATTGGCAAGAAAACATCAGATAACCCACGCAAATGTTGCACCGACGGTGTTATTGGCTGCTGGATAACTGATGGGCTGCGTCCACTGATTCCGCAGTTGGAGGGCTTGGTTGATGTCGATGGCCAGAGGCTGGGTCGGGGCAACTAAACTCTGTAATAAACTGCTCTGTGGCAATATGTCGCTTAACTTGATCTGTCGATCAACAAGGTTTGCAGCATTCTCCTGGCAAAGAAAATAAAAAAATGTCAACATTTGAATGATCAATGTTGCATGGTGACTACCAACCTGAAAACTTGGAAACCTCAAGGAATTTTATATTCAACCTGAAAACCAGGAAAACTCAGGGAATTTTGAATTGAAACATGGCAACATAACATTTCAAGGAAAATACACCTAAACTGCATTATTTCTGGTAGTTTTTCAAAGAAATGTTCGTACAATACATATACATGTATCTAATCCTAATTTTTCAACAAATTTTGCCTACGACGTTTCTTTATTACTAACTATTGTTTTAATAGAATTGTGACACACATTTGATCGTTAAAATATATTTTTAACCCTGGGAAATCTGGAAAACTCACTTTTAACTCAGGGAATTTCGTTCTCAGACATTAGTAGTCACCATGTGTTGGATATAATTGATGGACCAATTTGACATTTCATCCCAAATCTTGCATTTCATGAAAATTTGTCATTGTTTCACATTGAAAACCATACCTGACTGAAGTGAGTTTGCGGTGGCAAACTGAGCTTAAGATGTTGAGCCAGCACAGAGGAAGTGAGCGGGTTTTGAATTTGCGCCGCGGCTTGATTCTGCCCTAGGTATTCCTCCGCCATATCGGGCGTGTGCGAAGAAGGTCGATCGGAGGAAGATGGTGACGAGCATTGCTGCTGTTGCCCTCCAGGAGCTCCGTCGAAGGCCGGCTGCGCGAGACTACCGCTGTTGATGAACAAGATGTTGGAGTTCGGCTGTTGCTGCCAAGAAAGCGTGGACACGGGCTGCTCTCCAACCTGGTGCTGTTGCTCTTGCTGCTGGAAGGCCAGCAGCTGAAGTTGAGTCGCGGCCGAGGAGTTCATCTTGCTGTCCGTGGAAGTGGAAACGGAAGTGGGGCTAGGCGTGCTGTAAGGCAGGGGTGGGGGCGGAACCCCCGATGGCCGCGAAATCACCGGGGGCGGAGCGTATCTGATGCGGTCACTCTGGAGAGCGTTTGCCAGAAAGCTGGTGCCGTTGCTTTCTATTTTTCCGTCCATGCTGAACGGCAGCGTTCCAGACACGCGGACAGCTATGGCATTAACGGTGGCCGCAGCAGCCGCCACAGCAGCGGATTGAGACACGCTCGAATGATGGTTTTCCGTATGCCGCCGAAGAGACCTTGCATCGCAGTAACTCTTGCCACATCCTTCAACTTTGCACTCGTAAGGTTTCTTGTTCATGTGGGTCAGGAGGTGGCCATTCCTAGTTGATTTAGTGGGTGATAGAGAGAATTGATTAGTTCAGACAAGCTCACGTTTTCCAGTACTAAAGACTTTCTAAAATCCCATTGATTACAAAAGAATTTCGTTGAATTTGTATAACAATGCCAAAAATCATACTGAATAGGTAGCAATTTGCCAAGAAACGTCTTTGGAATACATGTCTAGGAAAACCAGTGTCGGGATAGTTAGACGAATCTGTCTATTCAGCAGGCATGTGGCCAGTTGTTTACAATTTTTCCCATCTTTTCAAAACCGAGTATCTGATATTTTTACATGTAAATGTGTCACATTCTGACCCAATATTTCTGAAAAACATTTAATTTTTCATGAGCTATAGCAGCATTTCTCAACCTTTGGACCGCGACCCACTATTTAAAATGACAACACTTTCTTGATTCATCTAAAATATCGAGGACTTTTGTTTACAAAATCTAGACCGCAAATAATGAATTTCAGCTTACTTTTTCTGAAAGAAAATTGCATTGGTGTAAATATTAGCACTTTTAGCCATAATGCATTTGTAAGACATTTTTATAAATACGTGTACTAGAATTCAAGGGAACGCCATAGGCAATTTTGTTTAAAAAAAGTGATAAAAATAGTAAAGTTTTAGGACATTTTTTTTTATTAATTTAGGGACCCTAGGGTGATTCTACTGATTCATGGAGGGAAATTCTTCAATTTTTGTTGATTTCATAACATACATTATAAATTTTCTCATTTTTCATACATTTTCTTGCCGGCCACATCCCTGCTACTGGTCAACAGTCTTAAACGAGAAGTAAGAATCTGGTGCTAACGGGGCAATGGTAACTTACAAGTGATCTTGTCTTTTGAAGGCCTTTGTACAGAGCTGGCAGACATATTTTCTCTCGTCACTGTGGGTCAGCTTGTGTTTCGCCAGGGCACTTGAATTGCTGAACACCTTCGAGCACACGGGACACGTTTGAGTTCCTGTGCGGTTGGGCGACGAAGCTTTGTTTGGCCGTGGTTTCATCTTCGCTTTGTCCGATCCTGAAACCACGCTCAACTTGCTGCTACCACTCGGACATTTTGATACCGTGGCTTCGATACTTACTGTTCGGTGAAAACAAAAAAGACAGCGAAAGCAATGCATCAGACACAAGATTGCTTAAATGCTCAAAGGTGCAATTCCGAGAATCGCTGATCTTACGTGTACTGCTTCCATCAGGCGCTTGTTCTTGCACGGTACTCAAGTTGCTGTTGTCGTTCAAGTGAAACGTTTCGGCGTTGGATGGGAAGGCGTGAGGCGACAGCTGCAGCTCCTGGTTCCCGTCGCCCATGTACGAATCCTGTCCGGCTTCCCCGTCGAACAGGTCAAAGGTTGATGTACCTCCGCTGCCCGTGCCCTGCACGCTGAGGTTTCCAGACAGCAGTCCATCGTCCAGCGAGCCCAACGAACTTCCGACGTTGACGTCGAAACCCCCTTCGGGAAGGATCTCGTTGTCGCTGTAGTTAATGGCACTGGCACTGAGGAGGGCATCTCCGTTGGGTGGATACCTGAGGATCTGGTGGTGGTGGTGGTGGTGGTGATGGTGATGGTTGTTTAGTGGCACTGTGGAAATCTGCGGACTAGCGTGGCGGCTCCCCGTGCCGGTGATCAGCATCAGGGAACCCAAGGCGTTTTTCACAGATTTGTCACTAGGGTTCAGTTCGTTCCGGCCGCTGTTGTAAGGTTCGTTTCGGGACACTGTCCTCAGCACGGATTCCGGGGTCTTTTCGCCCTTTTCTCGGTCACTGCTCATTGGGCTGTAGGGAGAGGGCCGCGGGCTGGAAACGGAGCCGCTGCTCGAGGGCCGCAGCGGCTGCTGAAGAGCTGCTGATGCGCCGTTGTTCTCCAGATCCAACTTCTCCTCTTTGATGTAAACGCTTCGGGATGGAGAAAATCCGTTGTCAGGGTACAAGTAAGATCCGTGAGTCGAATTGCTATAAGCCACGTTGAAAGGCAAGGATTGCAGATTTTGAAAATCTTGCAACTGCTGTTAAGTAGATGAGGTAAAAATGCAAATTTTAGTGAGAAAAAACATCCTTGGTTTTCAAAAACTTGGATAAAGTGAAAGAATCAGTGTCTGCCAAGTGTCTAAATAAACAAAAAATTAAAATTATAATAAAACTTTCGCCCCAAGATGACATGCGCATAGACATACAGATGCGGTGCTATGCAAAAATGAAAATCAGTGTTTTTTAATTAGTTAAAATAATTTTAAAAGATGGAATTATAATAGGTCGAAGAAAAATCACATTTCAACCATTGCATGCTAATATGCCCCTTAAAATTTAATTATCAGTGCTTTTTAATAATTAGTTATCTGTAAAATAGTTAATTTAAAAGGAAGTAGGAAATTATAATAATGAGAAAAAATTCTCATTTCAACCATTTCAAGCTTATGTCTCTTAAAATTTAATTGTCAATGCTTTTTTGAATGAGTTATATGAAAATGGCATTTTAAAAGAAAAATAATAATTCGGAATAAATTATCATTTCAATCATTGCAGGTATATAGACCTCTTAAAAATTAATTGTCAATGCACTAAATCAGAAATAATAAATAAAATAGTTAATAAATTTTAAAAAATGGAATTGCAATAATTCAAAAAAGTCACATTTTAATCAATGCAGGTATGTTGCTTTTCATCAAAATTGAAAAGCAAAATTGATGCTCTTCCAAAACATCTGAGACGAGCAATGCCGCACAATACCAACGTTTTATTGAAGACATGAAAATCGATAAATCATTATTGCTCATGAGTATATGTTTGATTATATTTTAGAAATTCGATCTAATGGAATGTTTAGAGATTGCCTTTAGACACATGTAGGCCCTACTGTATATTCTTCGCCAACTGCCAGCAATTAAAATAGCTGTTAATTAGCTTCCTAGATTATTAGGAAGTTAATTTGGGAAATTATGTGAGCAACTAATTACCTGCATTGATTGAGGTAAACAAATTTACTTACCGATCCAAATCGAACCACTTGGCTGAGGCTAGTGGTCACAGGCATCTTGGTATATGAATTTGCAGTGGATACGGAATTTGATATCGTTGTCATGGATTTCGATTGACTATTCATAACTGCATCCCCCTACAACGTTATAATTTCATTAATATACATTAAGGTATGATGAAGAGAGCAGATAATCGCTTTATAAAAATATCCACACAGACGGGCATGCCAGCAATCTAGCACAGGCAACGGTATACCGATCACAAGTTTTAGCAGAATTTGCAGTAAACCATAAAATGGCAGTTCGATCAGCATACATTTTTTTAAAATAAACTTTAAAATTATATTTTTGTATTGTAAAATACACCTCATCTTAATTCCATGTTATGTAAATCAAATGGTGAAAATTTCGAATGCTTCGATCAAAATCAATATATTTTCAAACCAATTCCTTTAGTTTATAACATAACTGTTGCTTTAAAATCCTCATTTGTTAGGGGCCGTTCAAGTACACGTATTATGTCATCTCAAAATGTTGATTCACAGCGAAGTGATGACATAATAATCACGACTTTCTTTTGCAAACTGGATTACAAATGATGGTATTTAACTCAAATTTTTATTTTAAAAAAATGACGACTTTAGTATTATCACCTAAAAATCGTGATTTACAGAAAAGTTATGACATAATAATCCTAAAGCGAAAAAAAATACAATGAGCGAAATTTTGATAAAAATGTGATAGTAAGTCACGGATTATACCGTAACTGTTGCTTTAAAATACTCGTTTGTTAGGGGCCGTTCAATTACATGTATTATGTCATCTCAAAATGGTCATTTACAGCAAAGGAATGACATAATAATCACTGAGCGATGAAAAAATGAAACTGAACGAAAGTTTGGTCAAAATTTTAACCAAACTGAGGACTTAGATGGGCGACATTTTTTTGGAAAATGGATTACAAATGATGGTATTTAACTCAAATTTTTATAAAACAAAATGGTGACTCAAGTATTATCATCTGAAAATCGTGATTTACAGAAAAGTTATGACATAATAATCATTAAGCGAAAAAAAAATTAAAATGAGCGAAAGTTTGATAATTTTGATTTTAGTCGCATAAAAACAAAATTTCCAACAAAAAAACATATGCGATTGACAATGATGACTCAACACCGATGAATTTTAGTAACCAAAAAGCATATTTTCAAAAAAAAATTGTAAATTGTTGTAAAACATAATGATGACTAATCATTTGGCTGACCCCCACCCCCTAAGATAATGCAGAATACTTGTTGTTGCAGATTTGTTTGCAAAATATGCATTTTGTTACAAAATTACAAAATTAGGATCATTAATGCTCCACTGACCCATAAATGAAATCCATAATCTCTCACCGCCTATTTCAAATACCATTATCATTATGTAGTCTACAATTTGGAAAACATAATATACAGTGCTGTGCATTTATGGTTCATCATCAAAAAATTTAACCTCATTTTAAGGCAGAATTGAAACCCGCATAATGTATTGATGAACGGAAATTTGAACGCACTGCCGAGCAATTCTGAATTGTCATCATCATCGTTATTATATTGATCGAGGATTCATTTTAAGACAGGGAAAACTGGGGAAACTTATTTCCACACCAGTTCACTGGCAAGATGACAGGAAATAACGTAGGAAGGAGCGCCGTTGCTGTGGCGATGGATAAAAAATGGAAACCTGGTGAACGATCCGATGATGGATTTTGACGATCAAGGTCATTGCTGAACAAATGCCCTGAAAGGTTAATGGGGATTTCAGGGATTCTAGGACAACGGGGTTTGCAAAAGGAAAAAATATTTGATGAAACTCTTAGGAAAATTACATTTTACAAATACATGTACATGTAATCATAATTCTATCACCAGATGGATTGCAAACTAGTGTATGGATTGGAGTCAGGCGTCAGGTTGAGAGTTGACTTTTCACTCTGCTCACATAGCACGTGCCTGAACTTGTTCGCGCCCGAATGGAATTCAGGCACGTGCGAATTTGAATTTCGCGCCTAAAAGTGTGCATTTTACTACAAACTATTATGCGTTTCATTTGCTAAGTAAATTTTTGTAATGATGAATAATTGATAACTTAAAACACTCAATATTCACACTTACTACGACAGTATTTAAAAATGTGAGGAATAATAATCAAAATATTAGGGGACCTATTCCTGTGCACTAGTTAACGAATAGTAAATCGACGCTGTAATGCCGATAGATGGCAAAGTGTAAAAGTTTCCAGTTTTTGGAAAGTAAACATAACCTGACACGTACTGTACATCAAGTGAAAATGTTCCCAGTTGAAATTTTACAAATTTTTGAAGGGATGAACCTGATGAATCATGGATCTTTGAGCAAGGCAAGAATGATTCCAAAGCTTTCGAGTAGGATGAAGTCAAACAAGTTTTAAAAATTAGTTTTGGGGTTGTCACTTGTGTGCAAATCTCCAAAATACATAAAACCTAGGATGGTAATTGTTCCCCACAACGTCAATTCTTTTTTCCGCATTTCCTTAGTAAATGACATGATAATGTCAATTTTAGTGGCTATTGGGCTCTGCCAGTGTACATGTATTTGATGACAGGAGCATGTTAATGGCTATAAAAAGATGTTGCATGAATTGGTTTACCAGGCTGCCCTATGGTATAGATCATCTATGCCTATGGAGTTAATATTTATCTGGTGAAAATTCAACGAAAGGAGCTAAATACCTGTGTTTGGGTAACTGGAACATGGGTGGGGTTCTGGCGAAAGCTACCCGACATGACCAATGGTGCTGATGCCGGATAACTTCGGTGCTCGTTGACATTTCCTCACATAACCTGCTGTGAATTTCACGTTCGGAATTCGCTAACCCACCTGAAAATGCAAGAAACAGACGCTTGGATGAGAGAAAAAAAAGGTCGGGTGGGGGAAGTTTAATAACCTAAAATATTTAGTCTAGATCCTGTTTGCTCGACACTTTAAAAGTCGATGGGTTTTTCAGTCTCGCCCATTTCTCGTCCACTAATGGACTTATTTAATATTTGAATCTCGTAGGTTTTCTAAAAGGCGCAGTGCAAAGGGTGCTATTTGTGAGCTGGATGACCAGCTCGCTTGTTTTAAACATTTATCCTAGTTTTGCTTAGTTGTCGTGCTAAACCACAGTTTGGAACATAATGGGTCGTATTTGGGAAAAACTAAAGCACATTTATGATTAATATTTTCCTAACGAAAATTCAGAATCATCAGAATCGGAATTTTCCTGAGTTTGAATTTGCCGCCTAAATTATAAAACCGTTGATTCGTTGAATGGGATCACGTGACGATACGCGAGGAGGCGGCGCAAGTGGCAACCATGGCAACTGTGGAACGTGAGATTCCATTTGAACCATTTCGAAAGATGTTTCATTTTGCAAAAAGAACTCAATTGCGCTTTTTCAAGATGGCGTAAAATGCCAATTACTCGAAAGATTTACAAATGTAACTCTAGTAAGACAACCATTAGCAGGTAATTATAATATTGGTAGTTAAAAAACGAAGAGTTTAAATTGTACTTTCGACGTTTTTCAAATACAATTTAGCGATGCCTATAGTCGTGTTCAAGAAATCTGAGACAAATCCCAGTCTTGGTAGGTTATTCTCATGTTTTTTTGCAAATGACGATATTTTATTTAAAACGTCAAAACAGCGATTCTGCAGTATTGATATCCCAGGGGCCTTATGCTGTCAATGCCCTCCGATAGGTGGTATTTTTGCAATAACCTTATTTCTGAAATTTCTCATTGGAAATCGCTCGGTTCCAGATAGTGCTACTGTTAATAATGCTGTTCACATTGCAAGTCCCGCTGTGAACACAGCACGGAATTTGTAAAACTGCTCACGATGAGAAGGTTATTTTTAGCTACATGTAGTTAAGCTCTTGGTTGTTGTTTCACCTTATAATATCCCTCTAAGCTATTCTCATTTTTGACGAGTACGTGTTTTATCATTTCAAAAAGAGCGAACTGCTCATTTCTTGTCCATAAATGCATTAAAAGGGTGTTTAAAAGATTCGCAGAAACACGCATTGTGGAAATAAAATGCTATCTTCTGTGCTGTTTTTTTCGACCCCAGTTCCTTTTCAAGTGCATGTACGTGTTGTACAAAGATGCGCCAAAAGGGCAATGACCCTGTTGGAGATTGGAGGACGAAGATGCGGGAGAAATACTAACAGAATCGTGTTTTTACATTTCAAAATAAAATGCAAAAAAGAGAGAATGGGAAAGATCATGATTGGCGATGTTACAGAAAATGTTCACAATTGAACCACAGACATTTGTGAGTACGTGTATTTCAAAACGTGAACATTATCTGTGACTTTATATACTGGTCATTTTGTGGTAGGGTAAAGCTAAATGGCACATGGATTCAGGATGGTTATATTTATGACATTTGACCTCCAAAAAGGGGACACATCACAAGAAAACGTATAGAAGAAACTGAATTTCTTTTGCGTCCCCTAGTCCCCTAAACTACAACTTATATAACTAGAGTCTATTTGAAATAAGAAAAGACGTTTTCGTGCGATGTTGAATGTAGCATTTTTTCGTCTTTAGACGTTCTTTGGGGTTTTTCTTTCTTTTTTGATGTGTTGCCAAGTCATTCTGCACGGATTTTCATTGACGCCGAATTTGGTATTACATGCCATTTTTTTTCTCCAAAACAGCGCTTTTCTCTTTCGTGACTCACTTTTTTTTTGGTTTTGGTGTAAGTTCTCGTTAAGAATGAAGTGCACGTCTTCGTCTTATCTTTCGAGAAAAATAATTGGACCTGAGCATTAATTCAAAAACAACGCTCACTTTCAACTAATTTTACTGTGCAATTAGTTTGTTAAACTGGGAATTAATGCTAATTGCATAAATTACGGCGCAGATGAATAATCTGAACCAAGTTTTAATTATAAGTAGGCAAGGCGTGAACGCATATAAAGTATTAATCAAACCAATTTATGATCCTATCGTCGGTATGGGCAGACATTTTTGAATCTACTGTAGTTAGTCTATGATAGTCCAAAACAATGGACAAATAATGATTTGTGTAATTTTATAATATGCCAATATGATTTTCACGCATGGTTATTAATTCTTTGCCTTGCTGAAAAATTGAATGATTCTTGTTCGAATATTTTAGAATTAATCGAATTTCAAGTTTGCATTTTTAAATAGTGAAATTTCCTCGAAATGTCATTTACAGAAGAAACATCCTTGTTGCACAATGAAACTAAGATCCGGTGTAGTTTTTCTCGTTTTCTACGAGATGGTGCAATAAAACGTTTTTCACCCACTTTTTGATGATAATTGGTAGGTTTAATGGCCAAAGGACATAGAAATACGCTTTCGGAAAATGCATACTTTTCATAATTGGCTGGGCCATAAAACTCGAGTGACGTCAAACAGGTGACCAGTTTGTCTTAACTTGGTTTGAAATGCAGTACAATACACTTTAAAATTCACGCAAAATTTGATAACTACGATTAAGTCATTTATGGACGAGCCTTACGCTAGATCCCATATGGCTAAACTAAATATTTATCCACTGGATGCTGTATTGGTCCACTGTTCCTGATGGTTGGGTCAAAAAGACAGCTGGTTCAGCTTTTTGAATGCTTCATGTTTATATTTCGAGCGTTAAAATTAAAGGTTAAAGAGCTCTCGACTTGGACGAGATTTGAAAATAGCTCGATTAGAATATTGTTGCATGGTTGGATGGTTGCACCAAATAAAAATGTTGGAAAACTCACATTACATGTAATCATGCAAAAAACTGCATGGTATTCATGGTAACATGGTATTCATTTACTGATTGTAGGGTACTGAGTTGAATTGAATTGAATTTCGTTGCAGTAAATTCTTATGACTCGTATTTTTATTTTTGCATATTCAGACGTTCGGCAGCTTATTTCTTTTAAATTTACAAAAAAAAAATAATAAATAAAAAAAAAACGAAATTCCAAAATCGCACGCGCAACAAATTGTGATTTTCGAACGCAGTATCTTCCGTTCCATAAATCGGGCACGTGCGGTTTTGGGAATCTCGCCATTTTTAATATTGTTTTAAATAAACAATGGGATTTACATCCTTGAAAAATTGCAAGCTGGCAAGGTAATTTAACTAATTCAAGCTACTTAAACAAGGTAAAAATAAAAAGAAGCGTCATAATAATTTATCACAACAAAATTAAGCTCGTCAGATTTTTCCTGGTTGGTATAGGCTTTAGTACCGATTTTAGTTGCGAATTATATGTGCGATTTTACTAATTTATTGCTAAAGCATTAATTGTGTATTTACTGTAATTCTGAACCTACAATGTATTTACTACAAACGTCAAAAGTTGCTCCCTCTAGGGTTACCACAGAGATTAAATAATCAACTTTCCTGACTGTTCCAGGTTTCAAATCAAATTACCCTGACTACCCAGGAGATGGAACAGATAAGCCATGGAAAATGTATTATAGATGCGTTGAATTTCCCAGACTCTTTGAAAGTAAATCCAATTT
Organism: Kryphioiulus occultus; assembly: GCA_034687865.1. Lineage (NCBI taxonomy): Eukaryota > Metazoa > Arthropoda > Diplopoda > Julida > Julidae > Kryphioiulus > Kryphioiulus occultus. The sequence continues at coordinate 1,725 of JAQGAF010000755.1, read as the reverse complement.
CCCTAACAATTCCAGGTTTTCAAAGTCTGGGGGAACCCTCAGCCATGTTTTATTATGAACATAAAGATGTGCGTCAATATTTAAACTAAATAAATTGTTTATTCAGAACCTTCAATTTGGGCAGTAATAAATAGCAGCCAAAAATAGGTCGAGCGATCGAGGCGGCAGCCAAATAATCGTATTTCATTATATTGACGTTTTCCATGAATTATCATTTATGGTGACGTCATCGTTGCGCAATAGAAGACAATCTTGTTCCTTGTTTTTTTTTTTCTTTTTCCTCTATCTTTTGAAGTCCGTGTTTACGTGGCTGCGCCGTAATTTTTTTTTGTTCTTTTTGATCTGGCCTAACCTCTATTTGAACGGATTAATTTCGATACGTCATAATTTACACAGGCTGGAGATTATTTGCTGACGCTAATGCTAAAAATAATCGCACGCATAATCGTGGTGGCGCTGCAATCATGTTTGCATTAGAGGCCTCTAGTTTGCATTTGATTCTGCATCAAAGAGGAACAATTGTTCGCTTTGTTATTTCAAATGCGGCTAAACAGCCTGCATAATGAACGAAATTAGCGGCCCGCGACTGCGAGAGAATCAGATTCCAATATATTTTAATCCTTGAAAAAGTTCACGCTTTTCAGTTCAATGTCATTGCTAGCGATCTCCACGCGTTTTACCACGAGGGGGCGCCGCATCCCGACCGACGTTCTAAAGCCAGAATTTCTTCAAGGCAGTACTTTCAACCATGGTACTTTCAGCGAATTTTCCGAAACAATTAAAAACATCTGTGGCATCTTATTTAAATGCAAACAAGCACGTCCTAGGAAATTATTCAACTGTATGGCATGCAACTATCGCAATAGTACACGCGAGATTCGTAGCTCGTCAACCTATAGACAACGCTATTCTCGCGTATTTCTGCGATTTTATCGAGAAAACAACAGCTGTTGAATATCACTTATTTAGATTTCTAAAGCTGTAAACCTCGAGTACGTTTGCAGCGTATCGAAAACGCGACCCGTAACATTTGGGCAGACGATACAACCCAGACTGTCACGCTCTTCCCCATGCAACCCTCCCCCCACCTGAACTGGTGACGAGTGAATTTTTGTTTAATTAAAAAAATTAAAATCATGCCTCGGTAGGCGCTTCTAAGCTGCCTCCAGTTTTTTGTCCACAGCCAGCGAAGATGACATAAGAAATCGAAGCATGCATGGCAAGTCGCCATACGCCTATAACATCTCTTCCCCCTCCAATATATTTTTGGGCAGGCAAAATGTTGGAAGGGGTTACGAGCTGAATTTCTGCCTCATTTACTCATGCAATTGGCTCGACGATTGCGAAATCGCTCGCTGGAAATACGCTAGTTTTGCATTGACTTACATGTTCGTGTCAATGTCGTCCGATTAATTTACGTGCAACGATTGAATTTTTGAAGTATATCCAACAGTTTGGTAGCCATCAAAAAACGCGAATTTTGTTATCCCATATACGCACAAATTACTTATCGTCATGCGCTGTATAACTACAACCTATTCAAATAGTTCAAGGGTTTCAGCCCCGTTTCGCCCGATCGCGCGGCCCTACCAGCCAACCAAAGGGCGTATTCGTTGCGTATAGGGACTGGACATTAGATTTATGCCGGGAAAAGCGATTAAAATGTCATATTTTTCGTTTTTCTTTTCCAGATTCCTTGAAGTCAATGTGTCACGGAGTCCAGGA
>JAQGAF010000754.1:0-41439 GCA_034687865.1 Kryphioiulus occultus | reverse complement strand
AATCAATGATCAGTGAATCAATGATGAATCAATGATCAGTGAATCAATGATGAATCAATGATCAGTGAATCAATGATGAATCAATGATCAGTGAATCAATGATGAATCAATGATCAGTGAATCAATGATGAATCAATGATCAGTGAATCAATGATGAATCAATGATCAGTGAATCAATGATCAGTGAATCAATGATCAGTGAATCAATGATGAATCAATGATCAGTGAATCAATGATCAGTGAATCAATGATGAATCAATGATCAAGTAAGTCAATGATGAATCAATGATCAGTAAGTCAATGATGAATCAATGATCAGTTTATCAATTTAGAACATGGTTCACAGCAAAACTCAGGTTTTACCTAGAACAATTGGCAGAGAACTAGAAAAACACTGATTTTCAATGCTTATTACTGCACATTACTAATCAGGTTGTCGAAATCAATTTAAATGGTTGATGACTACAAATTTGCTTAAAAATCGTATTGAATGCAACATCAAAAAAAAACGGCAAAGAAAAATACAAAAACACGAAAACCGTATTTTTTAGGTATTGGGTGTTATAAAATATGAAGGATGCTATTTGGACAATTATTCCGTTTTTACAATGTAGTGTATGCTCGTATGTGGTTTAAAGTTTGGTTATATTTTGAGGTATAAAGATAAACCTGTATACCTTCAAATTGCTTCCAGCATATATGCCCGCATCGATGCAATCACTGCAATCGACCAGTGTTTGTTTAGCAGGATTTTAAATTACATGGACCTTAGTGGCGAGCAGTTATTTGGCTACCAGCATTCACGCAGAATGTGCCATGGTCAAAATAATGAATGGACTCCTGGACGCTGTTTGTTACCGACCCGCCACTAAGTAAGTTGTACTTGTATTTATAGGTATTTGCGCGTCCCATGGCATATGGTCAAACTCGAAAACAATGGCTGGCACCTCCAACAGTATCGTTCCATTCACGCCCCCAGACCTGCACGCGCCTGGTCATTTAGTGCTCAACTGACCAGCAGGGTTTCTTAAGGTATTAAAGGCAGGGTCCTCCAGAGGCGGAGATGACCCATCTCAAGGTGTAAACGAGCACCTTGACTGACGTTAAGGTAGCTGGATGAAAGGGTCACTCGCTCGTCTAATGGTCAAGTAGCCGAGAACATCCACTGACCAGGGCTTACTGGATAATGCTGGGAATTGGCCAGTGGTCCGTATTAGACTATGGTGTAGATTATGCTTTTGTTTGCCACGAGGGGGTCCTAGCATCGTCCAGAGGCTTACATGTATGTGGGTCTGCGTTTGACGGTAATTGCAGTAGTGTTGGCATTTGACCATAATTTGCCAAACAATACAAATGAGCCGTCTAACGGTCTGACCATCTGGCCAGTTGTAGGGCCCGCTATAGGGGTATGGGGATAACGGTGATGAGGGGGGGGGGGGGGCTTCGTGTGGGAGACTAAACCGTTTTATCCAATGCCCAATAAGCTTCTCCACAGGAGTATGCCTGGTACTACATGGGGGAGCTTGCATACACGTAGCTCCAAAAACATGTTCATGTCTGCATTGTTAAATAACGTTCAAAAATTAATTGATGAGCGTTAGGCGAGCAAAGCAGTTGTTATTACAGCATAGCACAAACAAATTTAAACTTTTGAGGGTCAGTTAATTTTCTCGTATTGCACGCGCCTCTGGCTCCTTACATTGCTGTACTGCATGTGTGTTATAGCAATAATGTATGCATTTACGTATTCATATATTACAGTTGTATTACAACGTTGATTTTATAACTATCCAGGCTTCCCTGAGCCAACGATATGTCTGTCATGTGCTGCATGTCGTGCCAAACAGCTGCAAATACATGTAAATGCGTAGAAATTTTGAGAAAATTCTCCCCCCTGAAGCAGAGGATTGTATAATCACGTAATCAATTATTTAGCGTTCTCAATGATAACGTCAATTTCCAGAGATATTTACAGTTCTGTGGTCAGCAACTCAAAGAGTCAATTATAGTACGTACCAGGTTAAGAGTGCTATATATTTCACTCTGCCATCTTGTGAGCGTATATGAACCTGATCACTTTTTTGGTACGGCAATGTATTAATACGCCTACTCGTGCATCTATGATAGCACGTGCGCAGATTTGCAAGAGCCAAAATTGGAATTTTATAGCAACTACTGAATTTTCATTTTCTAGGTAAGGTTTTTAAATAATGGCGAATTTATAACTTAGAACAGTCAATAGTTACACTAAATATTCATAATAGCCAATTTTTTAGAGATACTGTATTCTTATGCAGCAGTATAGCAAGGGTAGATCGGCTCTATAATAGAGCACTCTTAACCTGATACATACTATAGGTATTAGCAGTGTTTATTGAATCCGCGGCTGAAATTAAATGCTTTTCTTGATTGACATCAAAATTTCCAATGCAAATAATGTGCATGTGCACTGTAACAGGGGATAGTATTTGCACCTTTAAAACTTTTTAAACTTTTTTAACGCAGTTTGCATGCAATATCTCTATGGCCATCTTGTTGAAATTTTAGATCACGCGTATACAGTAGCTGTGCAAGGATCTAAAAGCGTTTCACAAAAAAACTCACGCAAAAAGCGCATTTCCAAACTGATATTTTTCAACTCCAATCCATTCACCCCTTGGATTTCTTCCCAAAATCTTATACTGTAACTTATAAATAAGTGCTGGAACTACCGAAAATTACCGAAGCTATAAATTCACTGGTAATCCAATTGGGGCCTAATTGATCGTAATATCGGGGGCCGACCCCTAATTATATCCGAGCGGGTCTATGGATTTGAGTTCCAAAAAACGCTCTACCTCGGCATAAAGAACAGTAAATCTGGGTTGAATCTATGAGGTCAGAAATTTTCTCAACAACATGTACATGTATGTCCCGCGGGTAAGCCATTATTTCGATATATGGGTGAGCATGTGCGAGCATTAAGCCAGGGCTGCGCATAATTGTCTAGGAGTTATGGCCAAGGCCTACTGAAGGGGCCGTGGCGGGATGTGGGCCAGAGTGACCCCCGTGGCGGCTTTCGACTTTTGACCCACCCCACCCCCCTGCCCACATGCTTGCACGTGCTGCGAAAATTTATTGGCGCTATTAAATCGCGTGCCAGCGCGCCCTGGCGCCAACTCGGGCTTTTCGCTCGTGGCCCCCACGCGCCAACAGCCTATAGCTCTTGCATAATTTAAACGCCTAGCTGCATGGACCGAAAAAAAATTCAAAAATATCTTCCATAATATATCTCTAACCCTTATGCTTTCATCATTGCAGTACACACTGGGCTCCCCTTCCCTCTCTCAGCCATTCATCAAGCGATGATGCTCGTTTTCAATTCGTATTCAACTTGCTTTTTTCGAATCCCCACAGCATGACATGCGTACCAGCAAACGGCAATACGCAGATTGAAAACATCGCGTGGGTACAACTTCCTATTTAGTCAATTGCTCCGATTTGGAAGCATATGCTAGATTTTAGTACAGTATTTTTTGCACATAAAATGGCCCTGCTCGCGTGCATTGTCAGCTGAGACTCGAATGATTGCTAATGCAAGATTCAAAGCATGAACCCCTTCATCCCAAACCTGGGTAAATTATACTCAAAACTGGGTAAAATGGTTTTTCTTTGGGTAATACCACAACTCGGCATACACATTCAATTTACCATGTGTAAAATAAGAAGTGCTGTGAATAAAGATCAGTCAGTGAACCTATACTCCTAAACAGGCTAACAAAAATACCGGTATTTACTATGAAATTCAATCATTTTACTAATAATGTAAAGAATATTTGATCTGAATTGGGTAATAAGTACTTTCTGATAAGTGGTTTTGGGTAATAAGTACTTTCTGATGAGTGATTTTGGGTAATACATGTAAGAACTTTCTGGGAAATGGTTTTTGGCTAATGAATGAAAAAGTTCGAGAAGCACTGGTCTGAATTAACGATAACCATGTAGGGAATATTCGAGGCTGTGAAATGCTCATTATCACAACATTTTTGATTAATTCAACACCAATCAGGCACAATTTCAGCTGACAAAAGCATGTTACATCTCCAAAGACGTTATTTTCATCGTAATTCCAAAAAAGAAATCAGCTGCTTAAGCAATAATAAAAATATGTATATCAAATTATATCATTTTGCTGATTATTCAAAGAATATTTCGCCTGAATTGGGCGAAAATTTCTTTTTGATAAGTGATTTTGGGTAACAAGGACTTTCTGAGTAGTGGCTTTTGGGTAATGAATGAAAAAGTTGGAGAAGCAGTGATCAAAAATGACAACATTTTTGATAATTTCAGAACCAACCAGGCACTATTTCATCTAAAGAAAGCATGTTGCATATTTTCAAACGTGATTCCAATAACGAGTCAGCACCATGGGGCATTTTGTAACAGCCTGTATACTCCGTAATGCCCAATGATTCTTTGAATTCCGTACATGTCCATTAAAGTAGCCAGCTCGACGATGCCACGCACTGATAAACTTTCATTCTATATTTCGTTGAAAAACTAGGAAAAGCCACATCAAAATAAATCATTGTTTCCTTTGAAATGCGAGGCATAGAAAATGTCCCTGTATTTTGTCAGCATATATGCTGATAGGGCCAACCATAGGTGCACCAACTCCAGAACAATAAGACCAGCAGAGATAGCGTTCTACTATGCACAGGACCCACAAGACCCTTGCCTCAAAGCGTGGCACAATGCAATGCCCTCCTAGTTTTTCCAAAATAAAATTACCAGTATCTCACTGGCATTATGAGAAAAATGAAATGTGTGTCGTGGAAATAATTGTTTTGGTCTCGTGTTACGCCACGCATGCGCCCTTCGTGACCGACGGAGTGTTGGTCCAATTCATAAACGCCCATTCTGCTCCTGTTTGACCTACATTGGACATCTTCAATTTGATTATCCCCCATTCTCTAAAGATACGCTTTATCGTTGAGATCAAACACACGCAAAGGAAACTGGTCCGAATCTGAGTATCTTTGAAGATCGTCTCAGGTGTGCCTGCTACTACAATGTCTTGCAAGACAGCTTGAAAGAGCATGCAAGGAAGCATTGCCGAGGGTTTTAATTCTTGCTTATTAGAGCATATGCTCATATACAGATTTTTACAACAACTATACAGACGCCACGTATTATTGAGACTGATATCAGGATGATATCAAGTGTAGCATAGATGTACATGGTATACAGAGTTTCCCCAGCGAATACATTTTCAACTTCACCAACTTTTCCCTGGATTTTCCAGGTTTTAAAACCAATTTCCTAGACCACCCTGACCACTGAAAATGCCAAAATATGACTTACCAATGCAAGGAATGCTATATTTATTGCGTATTATATACAAATAGGAGATTGAACACAAATTTTCACGAAGAAACGGCAAATTTAGATTAGTTTTAAAATTTTCTTTTGCAGAAATGCTTGCCATCTCTTGATTTTTGTGATTAACCATTAACCAAGTATGTAAAAGTTGTTATTGATTTGTGGAATTCCCTAACTTTTTCAAAGTTAATCAATTTTTCTTGACTTTTCACTGACTATCCAAGCCGTTTCAATTTCCCTGACTTGTCCATGTTTTCCATGTCTGGGGGGACCCTATAGTATCACTAAGTCATTTCTGGATCTCATTTTTACCAAAATTCCATTTGTGGCTCACTGTTTTTACTTTTAACTTAAAAAAATTGTAAACAAGAATAAACACGTACTGGTGTTGCATAAATTTGGTTAGTTCATAAAAGATTTGTTGGTCCCCTTGATCTATAAATCTTTCGGATTTAAATTTTTTTTTCTCAACAGGTTGGACAAACATATCCTCACTTGAAAACAATTATTTCATTGCACTATCTTAAGATGTTATTGTACATAACAGATTTCAGCTTTTTTTTTAAAAAAAATCAAATTGATCAGTTCTGCTTCACATGTTGCAAGATTAAAAAGTTCATTTTCACATTTTACCAAAGTTTAAAAGTCGATTAAGTGAGCCAGAATGACTTACTATACCTATTATGTCACCGTGTCAGTGTCCAAATGGTCACAGTTTTGCTCTAGTTGTGATTAAATGGCCATTGAAAGTCTGTGAAGACCCTACATTTCAGCATAGAGCTCTGATTAACTTTGCATTGAAGGATGGTACATTTTGTTCAGATATCTGCGAATGACCTTTCGCCCTCATTATGATATAATAAAACATCGTCACACAGATTCCCCATGCATGTTCCACCATACGATTATACAATTCCACTTTAAAGTGCAGGTGATAGAGTGGTGTTTAAACCTCCTCCCCTAATTTTTATATGAATGTTTATTTTGTAATAATCAGCTGCCCGTCCACAGCTCCATCTTTCATATAGCTCAAATCCACCCATCGCAATTCTCATATGAGCAAGTCATTTATTTCAAAGGCTTAATTAACGCAGGGAACCGGTTTTCTATTAGTTTTAATGCGTTAAGAACAAGATTTTCACTCAAGGTGCAGGTGAAACTGAAAAACTGTTTGCAGCTGCGCCACAAATTTTTCCCCGCACCACATACTGTCTATTCCGACAATCTTAGCCACATAAAAAAAGGTTTCGGACTTTACCATCATCTAAATGCAAATTCGGGATTATCTCTAGCCATGATGACCAGATAGTGGGGTCCTAAGTGAGGCATATTAAAGGCCAAAAATGCCCTTCATTGAATAAAAACTCGGATTCGTTCAAGGGGGTGGGTAAACATTTGTGGCACGCATGCAGAAAACGTTTAATTATTGCTGATTTGGAGAAAAATTAGATAAAATGCAATTCCACAAAAATTGCAACCAATTTGTCTTTTGCATGCTTAGAGATGAACAGAAAATCTCCATCTTATATTTGTCTGGTAACGACAACTTATTGCAACAATAGAAACATTTGAGGATGTGCATTAAAGAATAATTCCTGCTCCAAATGTGGACAAAATATGCATGATTCAACTTTACTTGACTAGTAGACAAGTCATATAAAGCTGTTGCAATTTATCCACAGTACATGTATGTATATTTCAACCGTATACTTTCTAGTAGACAAGAATTGCACTTGCCATATTGTTGTTGCCATTTAACCTTTATACATGTATGTTTTTTCTTTTATGTTATGATTTTTCTTCCGTTTATTCTGACCTAACCCAGATGTATCCTAACCTAAACTAACCAAAAATGTAATTTTATTTTGTTATTTATCCGCATCTAACCGCATGGAATCACTGCCAGCCTACGAGCCATTAGGAGAAGCATACTTTCTCATTATGTCTATTGCGGAGCAGGGCAGCAGCAGGGACAAATATGCAGTACAGCCACATTTGATGCCAGAACATTTCCCCCATTTCCAATAGATTAATAAAAATATTACAAATTTGTTATTGCAATATTGCATACAGTCTTTTTAATCATTATTTAAGCATACATGTATACAGTATAAATGCTATTAAACAAAAATAAGATTACATGTATATTCTACGATTCTAACTTGAAAAATGACTGACTACGGACTGATGTTAAATGAATGTTTGTGGTGTTAACTAATTATGTAATGATGACCAGCACACACAAGTTCTTTATGAACTTCGAGCTGTTGTTATTTAAATAAATTTCAATTTCAGTTCTGATGAAGTTTGATCTTGGCAAACTTCAAGATGCAAATATCATCTTCTGCGCAGGCGCCATTTTGCAACACGTGGGTCCCCGTGAGATGGGTCGGCGTTTTGAGAATCTCAAGAGAAAAACCAAAACAATCAACCCATTTATATTAGCATCTACTTAACACCTGCATTGAAATTAGCTCGTTATGCCCAGCAGTAATGGGAAAATTACATGTACGGTCTGTCCTGTTCCATAACATGGGCGGCTCTGGCAACTTCAGCACCCCAACATTGAGAGGTCTGACGTCCAAGATTTTTGAAATAGCCGATAATTGCGATTGTCGAATAAATCACATTGTTGGGGAATGCCATTCACCGAGTCAATAGAAACCAGGAGGGCGTTAAGTAATATAGAATGGGAAATAATTCAAGAGGATAATCTCATTAATCCCAAATTTGCTGTTCAGCGCATTGTAACAATGTTACCCATAATTCCCGGCATCTTGTCAAAATATCGCAACAAAGGATGCCGAATCCTGACCCTGGGCATCACTCGAATTGATTCGAGCTTTAATGTCTAGGTGAGAGATGGTCGTGTTCACGCGCCAGTTAGGCCTACCTTTTTCAAGTATGGTTGGACGCCTATTAATCAGGTTGTCTCAGACCTTTTCTTTATCTCGTCAAGAAAACCGCGAAAAGATTGGGTGGTCTACAAGATTCCTCGGCATGACGAGAGCCGTGGCTAACCTACTTGAAAAGTTGCTGGACAGCCCAATTTCTACCTCACGGACCCACATTAGCACTTGAGGGGGTGGAGTGGACTGAAGCAAGGTGAAGGCCGTGTTCTATTGACTACTGGAGAAGATGCACTTCAAATTTGACAAACAACAAAAATTGGCATCGTCAGTAGTATAGAACTCGCTTTTGGATCAAAAATTTAACAATTCAGATACTCCAGAAATGATTTTCCAAATGTTTTAAATCTAACGCAGCAACATTGCTGTGTTGAATATTGCTTTCTTAGATTTGAAACACTTGGTAGATTAATTTCTGGACATTTTTGAGTTTTTAAAAGTTTCTGAATTGCTAAATTTGATCCAGAAATGACTTCTATACTCTGTCCTGCATACATGTAGACTTTACGACATTGTCGATAATTACTTACCCCACCTTCACCACATGACATTACTGATTCTGACTGTAAGGTATAATAAATAGAGTGGTAGAATGGAATAAGGTCGTGGTCAACGAAGGTAACAACAACATTTGTGATAAATCGTATGACCTAATTAGCGTACGCCTTGGTTTCGAATGTATTTTTCTACATTTTAAAGTTGTCAATAACTCGGGAAGGGAATTACATTGATGCATACAATTTTGAAACATTCTAATGTATCGTGGAATTAAGTCGTTTACTGAATTTGGGCACCCTAGGACGCTTGGAAGTTAACCAAAATTGATTTCGAAGAAGTTCGAAATGGACGCACAGAAGGACAACTACTGTAGCTCACGAGAATGTGAACACAAATTAAACAAAATGAACACAAAATAAGAATGTGAAGAACTATTGCTAAGAGGTGGGTGTACAGGAACTTTACTTTTAAATCAATTCGTTTAATTCAATTATGTATTCGCCGTTGGTGGTAAATTCTATTTCGTGCAATAAATTATACAAATCCGTTTCACGAATAACAAGTGTTCTCCATAATTATTGCAGAAAACTGCATGCGTACATGTATATGTGTACATGTATGTGTTTGCAATAACTATGCAAGGGTGTCGTCGCTGGATGACCATTTACTCCTTATTCTGAATTAGCGCAACATTCCGCAAGATCACACGGGTCTATAATAGTCAAACGTTGATTGAAATCAGTTTTCTCAAAGCAATACTTGATTATTTACATATAGAGCAAGCCGCTAAAGCCATTAAATGAAACGATGGAAAATTCCATCCCTGGACTCGGCCAAAAGAGACTCGTGTTCGCCTCCGGTTCGTGGAATTTGAAGAAAGTTTAATTTTATTTATGTGTAAATCTGGTTTTCTTCTGAGTGAACTTGACACCTGTATGTAAATGTCTGCAAGTGATCTGCAATATAAATTTTATTTAAGGGTATGCATTTTCAAATAAATTGCAATACCAATTAATGTACCGGTTTGATGACCATTTTATCGAATGAATGATATAATTTGACTATCGAACAAAATGTACTGTATAGTGCCAAGTATTATTGTGGATTACCGCACAACAATGGTCGAACGTTGATTAAAATCGCTTTCCTTATTATTCAAGGGGAGAGCAAGAGAAACTATCCAAAGAAATTGTGTAAAAATGCATTCCAGGATTGCTATATATACATGTGTACCGCTTTCATGAATGAACCAAGTTTATTATCCAAATGGACCTGGGCCCAATTCGGCAGTAGTAATGCGTATGCACTATAGCATTGAAATATGGCCCAGAGAAGTTGTCCTAAATGCTCCTCTCTTGAAATGGGGATAAAAAAGCGAAAACAAGCCCATGACGGTTCTAAGTGTGCGGTGGGCGTGGGTGTATTAGATGTTGGTGGCCGTTATCTTGTCAGAGAGTCCATTACGGTGAGGTTGTTCACGCCAAAGTAATGGCTGTCCCACTGAATGACCGTGTGTGTGTTCGTGTGCGTGTGGCACTTTTATGAACCTGAAACACAGGTTACCACACACTAGGGTGTGAAGGCAACTAGGTGCAATACTGCTTTTCGACAATGCAACCAGACTGCAAGGATGCTCACGGTTGCTTCATAAAGAATCCGTTATTATAGGCGTTTCGACTGGTTCTAGCAAAAAAAAAATTCGTGTTGTGCAGTGTTGACGTTGGGTCCAGAACCACTTTTATTGCGTCGGGTCCAGGGCCAGGCACGTGGCCAAACAAGTTCACAATCAAACTCTTTCTTGGGCAAATAGCGAGAAAGGTAGAAGGTACATCGATCAATAAAATGCTACATATACAAAGACAATGGCAGTGGACAATGGACGCAACGTCCGAAAGCATTGCTTTTCGATAAACAAACCTTTCGACGGTGAAGGGCTGTCAGGATTATACACTTTGATGTTGTCGTTGAGGCAAGTCAATATTTCCCCATGAAAGTCATTGATCTGAAATCTGTCCACCAGAATGGCGATAAGTCTCATGGCCTTTGAAAAATGCTCGGCGTTTTTTAGCACGTCTTCCATCATTGTTTTGTTTTCACTCGCTTTGCCGAAATGCGAAAACAAAACGAAATAAATTACCATTGTTTATAGCAAACAAAGGGAGGCATCTTGAAGACTGAAGCGCGTGCATGCTTAAGAGGACCGTGTTATATAAATACATCTAATGCGAAAAGTAAAGTTCATTACTTGCAGGTTGCAGATATGGCTTATCAAACGAGAATCAAGGTCTCAGAGATCGACCTCAAGTTTCTACTGGATTTGGTATTACAAATTCCACGACTTATTCGTGGCTTAAAAATTCTTTCAATGTCTATGATAAATGTCACGATAGCCGAAGTTTTTTTTGTCAAAGGCAAAAATTCTATGACCCTATTATAATGTAAATTTCATGACTTTTCCATGACTGCCATGGCCTGAATTTCATTTCATGACTTTTACATGACTCATACAGCGTAGCAATTGCATTATATGTATGCATGGAGTCTGACTATCAATCATTGATGATAACATCGCCGAAGAATTGTTTTATGGATTTAATTCTCCACGTTTTAAATGCAAATTTTTCAGTTCGTAACTTTATATTACAGCAAATTTATCACCAAGAGTTTTGAAGTAAAACGATCACAATGCAAATTATCGTTGCATGGTGTAATTTAAAGGCGGTGCACGTGCATGAAGTGACAATTGCTTGAAAATACTAAAATGGTAATTTTGATCAAGAAAACTCGCTTTTCGAACATGTTTTAACTGGCGTTTAGCATAATTCATTTCTACAGGGCAAAAGAAACATTGGCTTTTGGAGCATCTAAACGTTGACAACAGATAAATAAATCAGCAATTGTTGGGCAACCAAATAGTTTATTCATAGCACGACGTTGTGCCGATACCCTGCATCACATGCATGCGTAACTGCGTGGCTTCTCCATGCAGGTGCCTTGTGTGGGGAAACAAATGAAAAGCACCAATGTACCGAATAATGAATGATGTAAAATCACATGATTGCTTAAAAGCTCTTGCACGACCTCGTGACTAACGTAGTCAATTACAGAAATCACGTCAATCTGCAAAATATACTAATAGGTTGATAAGATAAACAATTGTAACAAAATGTAAAACCACGAGAAGAGGTGACCATTTTGGTAAAGGACATTATTTAAATGACACGTGGTAATGATGGGCCAGCAAAATAAATAATTAATTTATGTTACTTCATTAGTATTGTTGGAAACAAACTAGCTCAATATTTTGAACATGTCTATTCCACTTAATGTGATCAGGGATAAATGTTATCATTCGTTTACTGTTAACGAAATAGCAGTCACAATGACTGCTTGTAAATCTGACACTTGCCAGGCTGTACGTTAGTCAAACCGAGGTGGCTGATTTTCAAATACAATACATGTACGGAATGGATATGAGAACTTCATCAACGAACTTACACAGAAAATTTGTAAACAAACCAATATAGGTGATTTTTTTTAGCTATAAATAGCATTATAAAGTCGGAATTCAAATTAAATAACGGTCGCCTTTTCTAGTCATTCGGTTATCAGAATCATTCGGCTATTGTTATCAAAATAGCCTGGGCCCAATGTGATCACATTAAGCAGAATTCACTATATTTCAATGCCAATATTGGAACATGAATTCGCAATGTTTTTTTAATGTATACAAATGCTAAGTCCTAATGGGTACAAGCTTGTTTGAAATAGTTACATGTAGTTTGTGCTACTGTGTATACTACCATGCAGGTATTCTAGTATGCACTTTTTTAGGATGCACTTTTTTGGGAAGGAAAAGTGAGCTGCTGGATTTTGTCGAAAAGACATCAGTATGAGAAATAGACATACTAGTTTATTCCTTTGGGCCAGTGAATATAAAAGAAAACGGATCCGAGCGCTTGTGGAGCCATTGCACCCCTCTTACGAAGTTGAAACGAATAACGCAATTCTCCAACTGATTTGCATAACGGCTCTCATATTCAACTTATACCCTCCAGTAGAAAAAAGGAGGCATAGAAGATCAGCGCCTATAAATCTTTCAATTAAGGCCGTATATGTGCGTGTTCAAGAGCGCGGACTCGCACCCTCACAATGGGTGCTGTGCTCGAATATTTGATGTCATATATGCGGATCAATACTTAAGTGCGGGCCTAGCCCATCTCGCAGTTAAATTCAGTAGAGAACAACTTATTGGTTGTAAACCTTTATCGCCGGCCATACTATAGGGCAGAAAACATGAACTTTTTCGAGGCCCCTTTTGATACTGCTCAAATTTATGGCCGATGCCTTTGCATGGAGGCAAACATGTCCAGGGAGGTTTTTATGGCATACCTGCGAAGCAAACAAGGGGGTCTGTCCCACTGCCATATTTTCAATAACCTAGCCTAATTTATAGCTCTAATGTACGAGTATTAAAGCAAGAATACATGACAGGGAGCAGAGCTGCATATGCATACGAGCGGGAGCACTCACCTTTTGCATAATCCTATATATAACCTCCACGTGACAATTGAATTGTATTGAAGAAAAATGTGTAAAAATGGGACCTCTCCTCCCTCCTATCCCCCCCCCTCTCGCCTCCAGGCGGTTGCGCAATACCAACACACGTGCACTTCCGTTGTCCAGCACACGTGCCTTGTTTGAACAGAAATCATAATGACCACTTCGCTTAGCACCAGAGATCCATGGAGTCCAATTTCAAGTTAACAAACCTCAACTTGTTTTGGTAATGACCCGTTTTGTAGGGCAACGTTAACGTTTTTTGACACAAAATGTGCAAACTTAACAAAATCTCAGTGGCAATATACCAAGACAGTATGGGGGGCATCTAAGATCAGCATACCAGGGTTCCCAACAGATGCATTTTAAACTTCCCCGACTTTTCCTGGTTTAAAACAAATTTCTCTGACTATCCTGGCTACTGAAAATGCAAAAATATGATGCCAATGTAAGGAGTGTCATTTTTATTGCTTAAACAGGAGATTTCACAAAATTCCACGAGGAAACAGCAAATTTAGATTAGTTTTCTCAATTTCTAATACCGAATTACTTGTCTTCGCTTTGATTTTTGTGCCAATCAATAACTATATATGTAAAATCTATTATTGATTTTCTGAATTTTCCTGGTTTTTAAAAGTAAATACATTTTCCCTTACTTTTCCAGGTTTTCTGAGTCTGGGGGAACCCAGCATATTTGCCATTAGTATATTATGCTTCAAAAATTACACAGTAATTATAAAATATTTTGGCCACAGTATACTTTTGTATGTGCCCTGCTGCTGCCCTTCTCCAGCATAGAAACAACGAGAAAGTGGGCTTTTCCTAACTGATAGTAGGCTAGCAGTGGTTGCCTGCGGTTAGGGCAGGCAACATTAAATTACATTTTTAGGCTAGCTTTACTTAACCAGGACAGGATAAGGACAAAATAAAAAGGATAAATTCCGATATCTATAGGGCAGGTGCCATTCTTGACTACTAGACAAAATGGTTGAAATACATTTTGTGCGCATTTGGAGTAGGGAATATACTGTATAGTACATGCACATTATTTCCAAAATTTCAAATTGCAAGCGCCATGTGTATTGCATTAAGTGCAGCAGCATGCGAGCCTATAGGAATTCCTGTCACAACAAATGACATTAATTGGGATTTTCCAATTATGGCCATGGGACAGGTCATAAGGAGAAGACCGCAATACATACTCTTGTACTCATTTAACCACACCTCTATCTCAGGAGCCCAGGGTCATCTCGAAATCCTAGGTGCCTAGATAAAAACTCCCCATATACCACGAAATCCAAAAAGGGTAAGCAGTTGTGTGCATGAGGGACTGAGGGGGTCAACGGTCTGCTGCTTTGAAAGCAACTGCATGTCACCCGTATCACACAAGGGGCTTTCCGACTCATGCCCATGCCCTCACACATGCACACGGGGCAATGGAAGTAACGTCCCATCACATGTACTCGTTCAATTTGGCTCCTATTCTTCATTTCGATGCACATGTACATGTACCTGTGCGGAGCAGCTGACGAAATCTTAGGGAAAACAATGGGCAAAGGCACATGGGGCTCCCAAAGGGCACCGTGTATGTGCTTATCAAAGACCATGCTGCAGCAGATTTCAAGGAAAACAATAATTCTCGTTTCCCCCACAAATCTCACGTGGAAAAAAAATTAAATTACTGGAGGGCAGGCAGATGCTTAAAAATATGGACCAGGATATGATTTTGTTACACAAAAGCATGGTACGAGCCAATCGACCTAGTCCAGGTATGAACATACAGTACTGTACAAGGTCCAATATTGGCAGACCAGAAAACTAAACAGAATACATGTATTATTGAAATTCCGTTATGTCAGTGACATGGCAGTTGCTTTCAAGTCAGCAGCGTTTGCAGCGTTTGAATGACCCTTGAATTGTATCAGTTTTTTCATCTTTATGAATACTTCAACGATGGAATATGTAACTAAACAAATGTTCATTGGTGAATCACTCAATCTACAGGGGAATCAGTAAATTTAGGCATAATTATACTGTAATTTATTAAAGCAAAAGTAAGTAAATAAATTCAGGATATTCCAGGCGATGACGTCATATGCCAACATGTTGACGTCATTTAAAAATGCCATATCAACACATGGTGATATAACGTCTACCATTATTGATACAATCGTGAGGCATCGCCCACGCAATGTCCGCACATGTGCACCACAAACTGACCACTTGACCCTAACGACCCAGCTGCGTGGTGCGGCGCAAACCCAGCGCCAGGTCAACGATCTTTCACCCCGCGCTTTGCACGCGCCTCACGCACGTATGCAGCGTGCCGTGCGCGTGCGTTGAGTGAAACACGATCCTGGCTCCCTCTTGAATGCGTGGAAAAGCTGCAGGGTGGTGTGGACAGGACACAGGACAGAGGGGAGCAGTTCACCGTCTGTCCACTAAAAAAGAGAGTGCGGGGCAGGTACCAGTGTGTTTACCTGTTAACGAGTGAAGTGCTTTGGCTTTTCACCAAAAGTCTGGATAAACAGGCGCTGAATGTAAGACGGGGACAGTAAACTCTTACGTGATGCCAACGGACCCAGAGCTGGGGATGGGCACGTTTGGGACCCGCTTAAGCAGAGGTCGATGTCCCCACCGGGGCACAATGGACGACGAAATGAAAGTAAAGACCTTTCAACCCATTGTACGGATATCGGACTCGAGCCCATTGTTACGTTCATCATTGAATCGCATTGTGCAATGGTCCTACTGCAGGGCCCCACAGTATCGAGGGGGGCTCCATCGGCATGGGGCTTATCAACCCAGACGCGAGCAATTTCGGGGTGTCGAGAGCATGCATGCGCAATGCCAAATTATGACGATTCAGGAGCACACCCTGAAAGTAATTTAATTGCATTCCCATGAATGAATTTTCCAAAATTCGAATGAAGAATTTCGCACAAAAAGGTCAGATTTGCGAGTTACGAGCGCAGGGGCCAGGGGCCCATCGAAATCTCTGCATGCGTCGCCATTTTGCGCGTGTTCTAAAGAGTATAGTTACATCGAACAGCCGAATAAAGGCCGCCATGATGTTTCACATTGGACCCATTGTGTCCATTAAGTTAGAATCGCATGCAGAATTCAGAAATCTACAGTATAAATGTTGCTGATATTCTGGGAATTTGAATCGGTATACTGTAGGTGATAGGAGAAGTTCAAGTACTATATCATAAACTGGGAGGGGGGATGACGACGGTTATGATGGGTACGTAAAAATCCATCATTTGTGATCCAATTTTGCAAAAAAATTCGCCTTTGGTGGTTTTTAAATGCAAGTATTGTTTCGGTTATACATGTACAGTATAGGATACAGTATTCAAATTATCATTTCTAATCTAGTAATTTTTGGGAAAAGTTCACTTAATTCGACAATTATTGTGGTCAATAATCATGTCATTATTTTTCAGGGGTTGGAAAATGGGCCATAAAGCTGTACCGGTACATGTATTTCAGTCGGCCCATTGATTTTTTTTTTTGCAAATCAACAATATAAACTTTGCCGGATTTTGTGTTCATTAATATAGGGATACAACAAAGCGTATAGGGTCATTTGTCGAAATCAGATTTTGGCACTACTGAAAATATTGCAGTTTACACAGGACTTCTGATGAATCTGTAAGATGTTCCATATAGTTTTAGTCGAGTTGCTGAAAGTTTTTTGAAAACGAAAGAAGAAAATCTGGTTTTCTGAGAAAAGATTTAAGGTGGCTACACAGACAGGAGGGATGGGGCGCGTGGCGACGGAACACACGCCCAGGCGCACGACCAGATTCAATCCTACAGGTTTCATTCAATCCGAGACAAAAGTAAGATTTTTTTCGGAGGGTTTTTTAAGGGAAACCCAATGCGCCGTCAGCCTGGATGGAAAACGGCATTGAAATTGTGGTACACAATAGGTACTATACAGCGTCGCCTGAGAGTCCATCACCGAAGCGAAATAAGGGCACGCCACTGAGCTAATAACTCGTGCTGATTTGGCCTGTCACAGTCTCAGCATGGCCATGACCAGACACCCACAACAACCTCGATGCAAATGCAGGAACGACGTCCAATGACAATTGTCTTACATGATTTCTTCGACGAAGTTCTCATCTTGAATGTGAACATTAGTGAAGGATTGTACTTGGCACAGTTCGAGAACAGAAATACCTGCATGACAAGCTGTACATGGCATAGTTCAATATAACAGAAAGGCATGCAAGCACCTTTTTATCAAGGGTTAGTTTAAGTGCTGAAATGAAATGAAAACAGTGCGCAACCCTGAATTTCTGTAAATTATGACATTTCGTGACGTTTCAATGTCATGACTTTGAACGGAAGGGGGTCTTCCTCGATGTTTTCCAACCAGATTTATAGCTTAATTTTTGAACGCATAAACCTATGTTAATACGACTGATGTCATGCACGAGCACAAGCGTTTGTGATGCGAAATGTAGGCCAAGCTTGATTTGCATATCCACCCCATGACCGACTGGGGCATGGCTTAAGCCATAGGAGCCAATATCCTCCAAGAAAAAGGCAGCCCTGGATTTGGGTCAGAGTTTACTCGATATTTCGTAAATGCAGCCAGGAGTTCGTCTTGCAGCTAATTCTTATGGGCTTTAATATACACGAGTACGAGTAAAGGACGAAGAATAAGAAAAGATGGAAAACTTACTCTTTCCAGTAACGTCTTAGATTTCCTCTCCACAATCTCCACGCCTGTTTTTTTCCCTCTTTATTATTTAACCCACCCCCTCTTCCCATCAACCCCCTCTTTTTCCTACTACTTGTCCCGTTACTTATCTTTCAATTCCCTGCCTGCTTTTTTCTAATACCCCCGTGTATGGAGCATGTCTTTTCCCCATACTTTCGATCCTTTCATTTCTTGTCCCCAAGTCCAATGCCAAATCCCCTTTCCTTAAATCCTTTATGACATTTTTTCCTCGGCAAAAAAACGTCTTACCCCCTTAACTTATGCATAGAACCTCTCATCGGCTTATGGACTCTCCAATTTTGCCAAAACAAGTTATCAGCATTTTTGAATTTTTTTATACAGCACCACTGATATGGAATAGTCTTACGTTTCCTGAATTCTTTGCAGTCGTTTCCCTGACATTTCAAGTGAGATTTTTTTCAGAAACAACAATAAAATGATGGATTTTAACCAAAAAAATTATAAAAGATGAAGACTAATCAATTGACTGATGCAAACTATATCAATTTCCCTGGCATTTTCTGGAATTTTTATGAATTCCCTAACACTTTCATGCCAGTATTTCTGCATGGGTTTCAAGAAAGTTGTACCCCTGTTGCAGCAAACATGTTTCTTCAGCAATAGACTCAATCATTCCATGATTACGTTTCAAATAATATACGTGGATGTCACTATATTTCTTATTTCTCAGAATTTCTTGGTTTTTTTTACCGCATCTGAATGATGAGTTCATTAATGAACACTAATAAGTAATTATAGCCTTCGGGTATTGTGCATGCCATCATTTAGAAGGATGTGTAAAACTTTAATGAACGTTTTTTATTAAGTTGAAAATTTGCAGCGACACTAATTGTTAGCCTACAGTTTTGATTACATGACACGACAGGGCCTGCAGACAAATCATCTGTTATTAAATTTGAATGTTTCGCCAAATTTAATGGCTGGACAATAGACTCAACTACATGTAAGGTCAAGTAATCCCAATCAGGAGCCTGGAACGCCAGAGGCCAACAGCAAGTATACTTTATGTACACGACTAAGTGAAAATATGCTAAACCACTCGATGAATTGCTATACTGAAACCGTTTTGATCGAGTGAATAGATCTTTTTACAACACAATATCATAACAAGTAGCTAGCAGCTTTTGATTTTATCTGGCATCAATCAAGAGGACCCTCGCCGAAAAATATCAACCCCTCCTCTCAACTCTTGTTTCGCTTTTCATCAGCGGCCATCACAATTTCAAGATGGCATTTGGAATCGAGACAAAAAAGTCCATGTAATAGCAAAAATCTAGCTCAAGTGAAGTGTACATTAAACATGTACTTGTACTGTATAGTGTAATACATGTATATGCTGCCGACCTTTATTATTCATTTCAACGGAAAACGATAAAAGATATAGTGAATCATCTGAAAGTTAACAACGACGTCTATGGAATCAACATAAAACTCCGGAAAATAAGAAATATAGATTTACATGCTCATGACAGCATGGTCATAGAAGTTATTGATGATGTTACATTCAAGGCAGATTGTTTCAAGTAATACAGGGTGCTCCAAAGAAACGGAAAATATTAAAAGGGTAAAATAAAACTTTGTTAAATTATTTTTAAATTTTGTTTGAAGGATATTCAATGTCATTTCCAAACTACCTTATAACCAACATATTACTAGATAACTTTCAGGCGAATATGGGATATTTTGTCTGTTGTGTTGCCAGAGCTATGTCTTGTGTGCGCTTGACTATACATGACGCCATTGAGCTGGGTAATTGACGTCATTTAATAAAAATGTAGCATTGCAGTGGTTGGTGAAAAACGTGCTTATTCTTGGGGTCAGTTACCATTCTCTAAATATGCTTTTTGCAGCAAAAAGCATTGCTTCATTGCAAACTCAAAAATTGTCGATTTTTATGAAAATGAAATCGAATTCCCCGTTGAAGTGAATGGAGGTTTCGATCATTTTTTCGATTCGATCATTGGAATGCCAGATATAATTCAATTTTCAATCCCCATCCTAATTATAAAGTAATTTGCCAATGGCATTTGCTATTCTTCAATGTGAGGTAGTTAAACATAATTGTACGATTTTTTAAAGGTTTTATTTTACTCTAAAAATTTTCGTTTCATTTAGCCACCCTGTACATACAGACCTTTACGAAGAATAACAAATTCACAAAAACTGTATTTTCTCACATACAGTATAGTGCAACTAATAATTTGAAAGCCGTCTGAAAGCAAAAGAACGTTCGCCTGTATAAATCAAGCAGCTTAATAGCAGTGAATGCGAGGCACACGTTTTTTTTCCTAAGCGGGCTCAGGTTGGGTTTGTATTCATCCGCCTGAGCCTCAGCGACGATATCAGAATTTGAAAGATGCCTTTGACCCTGTCTGCCCTACTTTTTTGTGCGCGATTTCCAATCCACTACGGTTTAAGCATTTAAATATCAACCGAGGTAGCAACAGGTTCATTGCGAACATCGAGGAGAGGACAATAACGAAGAAGTTCAGGTAAGGAGACCTGGAACTGGGCCTCCTTATGCTTCAAATCGTCAGATATACCAGCTACACACTCAGTGAGGGAATTGAGAGGGGAGTACAACCTCCTTAAGTTGAGCATACCCAAAATGAAAAATAAATCCATGAATGAAGATACGGTGGACTTCGCTTAATGTGATCACATTGGGCCAAGGCTATTTTGATAACAATAGCCGAATGACAAGAAAAGGCGATCATTTTACTTTCAACTTTTAAAAAGTTATTTACAGCTAAAAATCTCTTATATTGATTTGCTTACATTTTTTATGCATGAGTTCAATAATGAAATTCTCATATACATAAATGCATTGTACAAGACTTTGCCACAAACTATACCAACGTCCGACTGTTCAAATCAGCCTAATTCAATTGATCGTCTTTCCTGGATGCCCAACTTATGAAGGTGCTCCAAACTGGAGAGCCCACTTATTTGCTGCAGTTTGTTGAAATCTGTTCAATTCATCTTAAGGCACCAAAATGGCGCAACACCTCTTGAATATTAAAGCGACATGGTAAAAAAAATTGTGGAAGCGACCGCATGGGGTCCTTCTTCGCACAATTGGAAACAAAAATCAAGCGATGATAAAAAAGGAATTTGGTGGCTCTATGACAAAGAGTGGATTTTATGATTTGAATTTTTATATATTACATATCCAGTGCTCCCTGGAGTCGTGTCATCTCAGCGATAAAAAAGAACTGAAGAGGAATATATTTAGAGGAAATTGCAAATAAATGACCTACCAGTATCCACACATCTCCCATTCAAGACTTTAATGCATAATGCAAAACAATGTAGCAAACAAGATTGCCGTCAAGGCCGTCTTGGTATTATCCGAAATTACGAGTTTAATTCTGAAAATAAGGAGGCGAGATGTAGTCGTTCTGTACGAAGCCTGGACAATACATTTTACCAAAATGCTTCTTCCTTAATAGGAAAATTGATGATTCTACATGTATATGAAAGGTTCACCAAAGAACACGTGAATAGGCATGAGCTTTCCTGATGATTTTATGTACATGTATTTGAACGGCTAACCAGGAAACACCAATCAAGCCACATTGGAATAGGCACGATATTCTTCAGCATATCAACATACTATATATAGTGTTTATATCGATAACACCAAAATACACACTTTGATTAAGAAACTGCTTCTTCAGCAAGAAAAATGAGGGGTAAAATAGTCTGGCTGAGGCTGCATGTATGTGAGTGACAGAAAATTGTAAAAGCTTTTTTAATTCAAAATTTCTCTTGAACAAATGAAACGTGTTATTCAATCCCATGCACTCCAGAAAAATATAACAAACTGGGTTCTGGAGCTGCTTCAGATATACTGTATAGTTTTCACCAGTCCACAGAATGGCCATTTTTAGGAGCATGAGCCCGAGGTCGTTGACATTACTACCGCCAATGTTACCAGCTCAATTGCATGTGCGTGTATAGTATAAATGTGTAGTTTATAGTGACAAATAAGCTTATGTGACATATGAAACAAGGGTATCATTTCAATCTCCTTAAATTCTCTCTGAATTTTTATTATAACTTCTGTCAAAGTTTATAAACGAAACGAAGCATTACCAACCCAACTTATGTTATACATATTCAATGATGAATTTTAATATCCCTGTGGAGGCAATCTGTTAGCTTTCACTGCCTTTCAGCAAGGTAGTCCCTATTAACAATTCGTTATAACAGCGTATGCTGAAACAGGCGATGGAGTTAATGACTAATTTATGTATCGTTATGAAGCGTCGACCACCTGGAGAACATACAGTACCCGTGGACCATGAGGTCGTGTGGCAGCTTATTTTTGGGCTATTTTCTTGTTGGCCGCTATTTTTTTTATTTATTATTATTATTTTTTTCAGCCTCAGACAGCCCACTGCTCCAGGCTGACGAGGGCAGATTTTTTTTCAAAGTTTTCAGGGTGAAGAACTAGGGTTTCCCTCCCCGTTTATCCCTTCCCCTTTATTCTCCTTTAGAAATGCGCCAGAGTCGTCGTCCTGGGGCCTTTCTTTGCACCCCCCGCCTTTGCCCCGTGGGCCGCGGTGTGCCCATTATGTCTCGGGGCATTTAGTGTGAGGAAACTCACTACGGTGACGGGAAACGAACCTGGAAGGTGAACACACTGTGGATAGGAAGAGGGTTGAAACCCAGATAAGGCCAATTTTAAAGCTAGCCATGCTAGAGGATCCACCTGAGAGTATACACAGTAAACGCGTATGTTCCATAGGCTCCAATAGCATTAGAAAAGTGTTGGTGCCATGAGCGCCATCTGTTCGACGAATGGGGAAACGATGCTTAACAACTACTTTTACAGGTAAGGATGGACATGTAAATAAAACAGATGTGTTTCTTCAAAATATGGTTTTGAATCGCAGGAAAACCAAGAAATGTTTAGTCAATTTAGTAAAAACCACAGAACGTGTAGCAGATATGCACACAATGAAAGGTAAAGTAAAATGATAAAGTACATGTTACACAGGGTTTCCACTCAAATTCTCAAATCGATTTCCCTAACATTCCCTGACAACGTTTCAGTGATTTTCCTGACAATTTACGTGTTATTGTTTTTAAAAATTAGAAAAATTATGCATTTTAACCCAAATTTTTTTAAAAAGATGATGACTAATCAATTGGCTGATACAAACTATCTGAATTTCTCTGACATTTCCTGACATTTTCACGAATTTGCACGAATTCCCAGACATTCCCTGACACTGGTCGTTAATTAGGACGATATAATTTTTTGCATTTCTATAATAAAGGAAGTCACGCAGCATTAAAGTATATAGGAATTCACGTTTTAATCTAGACTTTTCATCGGGAGTAAGGAGAAGCTCGGAATTTATATATCTTTCATTGTGCAAAGGGCAACTTCACCTAAAAACTACGTTGTACACGCCAGAATCGATACATTAAATACCTTCTGGACTGCAATTATAATTAAAAGTTTGGAAATCCCCAGACTTTTTGAAAACATTTCAAAATTCCCCTAACATTTCCAGGACTGAGGATTTCGGGCTCTGTGGGAACAATGTACTCAAAATCCAGAAATTTACTTATAAACAGGAATCGATAATCCCGGTTAATTTTTTTGTGATTAAAAATAAGATTTATATTTCAATATGCAAATTCTTCCACTCAATGTTTAAACCCACAGGATAAGATATTTCAGCTCAAATTGTGTGGAGGAAGTTGCCACTTCCGGGTTTTCGTATTGTCCACCTCAAAAAAAGACTTTCGCCCAAAAACCGCACAATGAATCGGGTAATTGATTAGCCAAAAATAGACGAGCACAAAGCCATTCTTGAGGCAAGCGTCTGAAGAAAAATAAACAAAATGAAATCGAAAAGGACTGACATGCAGACATCTGAAAAGGCACCGTTAAATCTAAAAATCTCGCACATTCGGGGGAAAAAAACCATTGAAAGAAAAGCAAAAATAGGGAAAAATGCACATGAATATTGAATGGGTTTAAGGACCTTTAGTCGGGAAGGAGCGCAGGAGTTGGTTATGGCCCCTTCGGGTTTCTTGTGATGCTAAGTAGGAGCCCGGGTTCTTTGGACTAACCTGCGTACGAGTTGAGTTATAAGGGCAGGGGGGTCACGTTGGGACCGAGAGAGAGGAGGGAAAAAAAGGTGGAGGATAGGGAGGGGTGACATCCACAGCACTGCATAAACAAGTGGGAAAAGTGAAGGTTTGGAGAAACTTTTGGGCTAGCTCCCACGCCATAGGTGAACAACAGAAAATGCAAGAATTTCCAAGTTTTGATGATGATGATGCATTCAGAGGTGCGAGAGATGGGCGCGGTCCAGCAGACACTACGTTATAATACACCCTTTGGTCCGCTGAAATCCAACGTGAGAAACCTCACAAGTCGTACTGGAATGTTTTCACATTTTCGTATACAGTATACATTTAAGCTTACTTTTCAATTTCGACCACTTAAGCCCCCCTTGCTGCAGGCAACCTTGCAATTCCCAAAGGACAAGTATTTATGACAAATGCTATACAGTACATGTAGTTATTACAGAAATTAAAGTTATCAATTCCATTATTATTTCTTCCACAAAATTGCTCGTCATTTCTTGATTTTTGTGTTAACCAATGCAAAATGAATTATTGATCTTCTGAATTTTTGTGGACTTTTCAAGATCAATTCCCCTTAACTAATCCAGGCTTTTCCAATTTCCCTGAATTTTTCTCTGCTGAAATCTTACGTGGAGTTTTTCATAATCCATGGTCCCTGACTTTTCCAGGTTTTCCAAGTCTGGGGAAACCCTGTTATAGCAAACCTTTCACACCTCTATCATGTCATGGTACTGAATTGCATGGAAGTGAAAATCAAAGTTTGGAGCCTTTTCGTAAAAGATGCTTTGGTACAAGTTCCGGAAAATTGCCTATAGGGATTCTAAATGCTCGTAACATCTGCAGATGCCTCTTATAAAAAAACTTATAAAAAACCTTATGGTACCAGACCGAAGCCCCTTTAAACATAGATAATTATTCGTCAATGAGAGTTGCCTCATGCAGCATGACAGCAGCACATGTCCCATAGGCCTTCGCACGCGTCCTCCCACAATGCCAATTGTGGGGGGGTCAAACGGGGTCACCATTGCAGAATACTGAGTGTGTGTGAAAGAATTGCGTTGGACAATGAGCAGACTTCCCAACTAGGAAGTGGACGCATTTAATAGTAGGCTTAAACGAGGTAGCATCATGACGCTATCCCTAGGCCTAGAAGCCCATTCAAAGACACGCGTGTGTTACGTGGGTGGGATAAGAATAGGGGCTGGCTTTTCTTTTCTTCTGGAAGAAAAGACTGGGGAAGCTCATCAATTAGACTTAGAAACAGAAAAGATGTCCTTTGTTGGAAAAATAAAGGCGCACATGCTGGTCTGAAAGGCCCGATGTGTGCACGTGCATTGTCCAAGGGCCTTTAGGCCTCGCGACGGCGTCATGACGCTTAGGGCGCCTGAATGCCGTCGCACGCGTCCAATGACCTTGCAGAGACAGCCGCCAGGGGGCACAGCACAATGGGCCCCCGGCTGAAAGGTCACTGAAAAGACCAGCGGTCCATTCAGTTTGCATCGTTCAAGAATCGTCTTGGAAGTCTCCATGCGGAAGGATGCTGGCCATGGAGGAAAATGGCGGGAAACGAGATGGGACTGTCAAACTAAAAAAAAATATTTTTTGACACGCACGCAGACGGACCAGTGACCAGTCAGGCAACTACTTCCTGACAAACTTTCAGCACTTTCAATGCGTGCAGGAAATGCCGCTTCAAAGCGACTGTCAAGCAACATTTATGGGTACATGAAGGCACCGAATCGAGTATAGTCGCTTGTGGTACACAGTGTTTCGCAATAATTACATAAGTGTAGGACTTCCAGCATACCGTCATTACTAAGCATGGTGGTATTCAAAGGATGTTTGAAATGACGGCACATCCGAAATTCAACATTTTCACAACTTGAAGCAGAATCGAATTAATACGATGGATTACTAAAGAAATACCAAACCTCTTTAAACAAACTTCTACTCTTCTCAACAGCAGATATTGAACAAATTTCTTAAAGGGGACGTTCGAATATAACGTCATCATCTTGCAGGTGGGGGGTCGGCCAAATGATGACGAGATTCTAAACAGCTTCAATTGAACAGATCTCTGAAAGGGGGCGTTCGAGTATTACGTCATAATCTTTGGGGGTTAGGTCTGCAAAATGATGACGAAGTGAGAAGGAGAAGGATGTGAAACGATGACGTCATCATTGATGTTTTATAAAAATTGAATTAAAATTTCTTAAACATCCATCAATTGTGATGCAGTTTTGCAAAAAAGTTCGCAATTTCATATTCCCTTCATTATTGCCGACCCTACACGATCAGTGTTACTGTCATTATTCTGATACTGACAGTAACCTCAGTAAGTTATCCAAAACCTCGGATAATTGGCACTTTGGCAGTACATTTATTGACAATTGGAACGCTGACGAATGGAATATCAATCCATCAGCACTGCGCCCATTACACGATCAAAATTACAATGTAATGTCCGTATTTGTTGAAATTGGCAGTATTAACAGCTGTGTATAGATAGGGTCCCCATATGACTATGTCATCATTTTGATATTTGCATTGGGGGGGGTGGGGGGGTTCTCTGAAAATATGCGAAAAATTGATCACAATATCTGAACGTCCTCAACAATATACAGAGGACTACGAAGGATTTAATCACTCAGCTTGCAGCAAAGCAGTGGATAAGACGTGCCATCAACTGATGCACCACCTACCGGTGATATTGGAAGGCAAAATAAGTGGGGTAATAAGTTCCACTCCATCACTAATTTCCATGCGCAAGCAAGCATTTTATGAAATTCCTCCGAATTGACAAAAGAGGCACCAATCACCAGCAACGACGTCAGCAGCGCCATCTCGTACATTTATATCACTGGCGGATATACAACAAATAAGTTTGATAAAACACATGGGCATTTATCCTGAAGGATATACATGTAGGCTATCATTAAACCTGAACAAATTAATTCTTTCAGCACAGGTTCGAAGCAATTCTTGTTTAATTCTATTATTGTGTGTACGGATGTAACACCTACCCATCCCACTAGTAGGGCACTGAGTTGAATTGGATTGAATCTTTCGCGTTCAAGATTCCCCACTTGTAATTAAGTGGTGCAAAACATTTGCCCAAAATCCAGAATCCAATATGGCGCTACAAGAGACTTATTAAAACCGTGTAAAACCAACTGAAAAGTTAAAATCAACTAATTTTTTTTTTTCATTCTTTTCGAATAGATTCCCTGATGAATCAATTCTCGAAGTTTTCAAAGGCCTCAGGACACACCCTGCATGTAAGATATGCCGAATATTAGGCCCTCGTATAAGCTATATCGATTTCACCCATCCTACGAGGGAAAAAATACTAGACCGCTTCTTAATAGGATAATGCCCCACAAAAAGCTGCAGTCATGGAAGCAAATTGGAAACAATTTATTGAGCTACAAATTTCAATGTTGAAGAGGGGAACCGAGCGCTTGTCCATCAGAGCAAGCACCTCATCGATGTGAGATTCAACAATGGATTTCGAGTTTGCATTGTTGCCCCAGCGCCACCATGCAGGGTTGGGCCTTGGGGAAACAATGGGCCATCTTGGAGCCAATGGTTACGTAGCTGGGCCTAGAGTCAGTCCTAAATGCTGTTGTTATGATACTGGCTCCAAAAGAGTTCCTTCCTATATAGGGGCTAGACACTACGCATCCGCTTTCAATGAACACTAGAAGAGAAGGCCCGTTGAATACAGTGAGGGACCATTGGCAGGCACAGTCCTTGCCAGTTTCAAGATCCCATAACGGCAAAAAAGCACAGAGAATGAGTGTACTTTTTGGAACAAAGCTTGTCTATCTTAAGTTCTGTGGGCCTCCTTCCCTTGGAGCAACAGAAAAACACTTGTCAGCCATGCAAGAAAACACTGAGCTTTTCTATCCGTTTCTCGAGTGCTGGAGTTGCAGAAGCTTAGAAGGAGTGAGTCCAGAGGACTCCAGCTTGATGGGATGACTGAGTGGCCATGGCCTGCCTTTCAATGGCAGCATTTAGTCCTGCTTGGATGGACGTAGACCACAGAAATGCACCAAGAAGGGAAGTGGCACCGACCAAGTCGGGCAGAAAACCTCTCTTATTTCTCTCTATCCTCCACAATGCTCCTAACATGCTGTATGTGTATGTAGATTCCAGTGAGGTTTTATTCAGTCCCAAGCCTGCGAGGGGTCCGGTCACAAAGGTAGGACCAGAGGATTTGAACACGAGCCAAAATCGCCCACCATGGCAGCCATCAAGTCTGCTTGCAACTACCTAATCTGATAGCATGTTCTGATGCCTCATAGTAACTTATAACACGAAATCTCAGTTTGGATTGGCATTCTGAAGGTGGCCATGACTTATTCTTGTAACGTGTCAAGGTGGTTGTCATCAGTGCACTGATTGGAAAAACATTACTGTGGTGCCATTCTTTCAATGGTTATTGTTACCAAGATTCATATATTCAAGATTCAAGATCACCTATAGGAAACGTTTCCTGTTGAAACATGTTTGAGGAAAAAAGGCCTCCAATGCTACCTCAAACATGGTTCCTTGCAAGAAATGTGGAACATGTTTCCAGAAACCATGTTTCTATGAAACGTTTTACTGTAGGTGTGGACGCGTGAAGGCGCGAATATTTACAAGAAACTTTGAATTGTACGTATTGCTTAAAACATGTTCATCCCAAAATCTTCATTCCAAAAGAGGTCAGCATTTTTAGAAAAAGTTAGAACGTTAGAAAAATTTCACAAACTTTAGATTCAAAACTAAATAAAGATAGTACTAGTAACTGAAGGTGAGGTAGTTTATAAAACGTACATCACAATGCAATCACAATGCAGCAAGAATTTTTGTAGAACATCACTTAACACTGATATGGTATGTTTAGTTTGTGCTAGTTACCAATTACGTTATATTCGACATAATTATTGTCAATATAACATTTAAGTATCTATATCTAAGCATACATTGTCTCAAATTTCTGCAACCCTCAGAAAAAAATAAAGCAACCATGTTTGTATCTGACATTGTCATTCACGTTGATGCTGTAGAGAAATTAACATACATGTACATGTAGGATTCCCACGCTCTGTGCGCCAAACCTATAGGTCAACATTACTACTATGTACAGTATATATGTCCCATTCCTTATAAGGCGCGACGCAACTAACCTGACATATACACCCTATAGGTACAGGTACACAGACCTATTCAGAAGTTTCTGATGACCAACCCTGGTCATATCCAATACTCACATCCATGATGCAAGCTGTCTACCCTGGTTAGAAATTCCATAACATTTACTATTTGAAATGCCAGTTTAGTGTGAAGCATGCAGATATGGATTACAAACCAATGATATACATGTACACAACCTGCCATGTAGGGTAGACATTAGTATAAGGTTACTTTAATAAAGTTGCGATATCTG
This sequence comes from Kryphioiulus occultus, assembly GCA_034687865.1. Classification (NCBI taxonomy): domain Eukaryota; kingdom Metazoa; phylum Arthropoda; class Diplopoda; order Julida; family Julidae; genus Kryphioiulus; species Kryphioiulus occultus. The sequence continues at coordinate 11,804 of JAQGAF010000754.1, read as the reverse complement.
GAAGAAGCAGTTGGCAGCTTCATTTATTGCTCATTTTTTTCCCTTCAAGTCAATTATGTTTTTTCTTCAAAAATAAATTCTTTCGTAGTTTTTTGCCAGCATTTCTTGTCAGTATCTGACAAATTAATTCAGCTTTCCCTCTTGTCCCAAATATTTTATGATATAACCACCTTCCAGAAGGCCGTCATACCATCACATTTTCATTATACCTAAGTAATTATTTTCAGTCCAAATAATGATTATTGCTAATTACGTTAAATGACGGTATTTTTTAAAAGCAGGCATTCATCGCTGTCTCAGAAAAGTAGAAAACAGATTTGAAAAAAGTTTGAAAAGGACCAAATTTAGTCCATTGTTAAAAAATTTTCATCCACTTATAAGTCGTGAAGTTTTTTTTTTTTTTTTGATTTTTTTCCGCAACGACTTTATCTCTGAAAATAATTACCCACGTCTGCTCAGAAATATATTGATGTTTCCATCAAGACATGAGAGCAAAATAAAAGTTATAATTGCATTAGTACATATTTTATTCATATCCTCTTAATCCGGATTTTAAAACGAGACCACAGTGAACAGGATAAGTTCCAACTGACACAATGGCAGTTAAGACGTTGGCAGGTAATCTGAGGTCAGGTCGATATAAGTATACTTTTCTATTTAAATAATCGCAAAAATGTTTCATTCATGAAAGCAGTCTTATGCTTTAAAATATACCTCATGATGGAGGTTAAGTCTGACACATTGTAAAGCATGGCATGGCATAACCATGGGAAGGGGTCGTGATTGATATCAAAATTTGCTGAAAATCTCCACCCACCCAATTTTGATCACGATTTGAAAAATCTTTAAGCAGCCCTTCCTTACTACCTGAAGCGTTTAATCCGTGCAGTGGGTCAAAATTGCTCCCCTTTTATCTATAATTCATAATGCAAAACGCATAGTCTCTTCCTGTTTAAACCACAATGAATGTACATGAGAGCAACTACAAGTATAGGTACATGGAAAGGATGTCCACATTTTTCATTTCATTTTTTTCATTGTAGCCATGCCTACGATTTTATAATGTTTATGAGTGGCAATCATGAAAATACAAAAACCATACCCGATAACGAATATGTAGCCAACCACTTTGACGCCTTTTTGATGTCACTTTACACGTGTATCAGCTGCAAACGCTGCCGTTGAAATGACCAGTACAAAGCTGGTCAGTCGAGCGTACCTTTAAACCGGAAATGCTATGTCCGTTGCGAGCACGTGCTGCACAAAAATGTTCGGTGCGTGCTCGACTCTAATCTGGATCCAAATCCGGTACCGGTAGCCAAAATATTAATATCTGGGTAACAAATCTCGACCAGAATAGCATGAAAAGGGGAGGATGGGGACAACGACCAATTGCAGGAAATGGAATGTCTACAGCTTTTTTTTCCATGTATTCTTGTGATACATGGTCAACAAGTAAGGATATCTGTAATATTTGATTACATGAATTAACTGTATTAATTTTGCCTTCTGATAGTTGATACAGCTTTTAATCAATCTTGGTGAATCGTTTATCTCCTCCTTCTTGGCTAATCATTTCCCTCAGGAAATGTATAATGCTTAAGTTATAGGCATCTTAAGTTAAGCATCATTTCTATTATGACTTTTACTGAATTACTTGATGAACAAATACATTTACCAATTTGATAAAAGAAGTAATGGAGAATATTTTACGGTATTCATGTACCTCCAATTGACTGACTATAAACTTGCATGCAAGTCTACTGTAAATATAGGGTAATGCATTCGAATACGCTCAACATTTAATTATTTAGTGTTGGACAAAATCCCAATGAAACTTACATTAGGTGTTATGCAGATTAATAATATACATGTAACTGTATTCCCCCAGAAACGACACGTTCAACTTCCCAGACTTTCCCAAGTTTTAAAACATATTTCCCTGACCACCCTAACCACTGAAAATGCAAAAATATGACTGTAGATATACTGTACATGAACATGAGATGGAACAAAATTTCTCAAAGAAACAGCAAATTTTGATTAGTTTTTAAAATTTGTTTTCAAAATAGTTTGTCATCTCTTGATTTTTGTGCTAACCAACTACATGTATAGCTATGTAAAATCTGTTATTGGTTTGTTGAATTTTACTTTTTTTAAAGTCAATCAATTTCCCCCCGAATTTTCCTGGTCGTTTCAATATCCATTACTTTTCCAGGTCTGTGATAACCATGGTTGTTTAACAGGTTGTTTTACGAAGTAAATTCTCTAAATTTGAAATACAGTCTACATTACGATCGAACATTGTTACTTGAGTACACTGAATACAGAATTGGTATTTTGTTTTCAAAAATATTATTGTACGATGTGATTTTGCACGATCCTTCCATTGTATCGCACTGTATCATAAAGCTATCAAAAATGTTAAACTCGGTACAAGAAACATGTTTCGAAGACACTTCCCTGCAGTTTTACTCTGCGTAATAAATACAACAACTTCATTTTGAAATTTCTGGATGTAGCTCAACAGAGTAATATTGTAAATCAAGAATGATAAGCACACCGCCATCCATCCCCCTATAGTACGGTACATATCCTGACAGGTTGTCCTGTTCTTCGGATTTATTAAATGATTTTCTGACACAAATCCCCGACATTTTCCCCTCATAACTTTGGCAAAATTCTGGCATATACTGAACATAAAAGAGGACGGATGCGACCGAATTACGAGGGGTCTGGAGATTTCCTATCCATTTCAATAAAATTCTTCCTGCCCTTAATTAATACATGACCCCGTGCGTTTAGTGACGTATAGGAAACATAACGGGGCCCCCTGCATGAGGAAATATGGTGGTTGCATACGCTTTACCTTATAGACCACCAGAGGGACAAAAGGGGCCGCTGCATGAGAGGAAGGAAATGATTGGACAAGTTCGCTATGAACGGATGACTAAAAACGATTAAGGAAGAAATTATGAAAATGATGTAATAATTCAACTTTTAATTCACGGGCACACGCCCCCATGGTTCCGTCGGACACTGACCACTTGCCATCCGGAAAGCCGGGTCTGATTTCAGTTTGGTTACGCTGCAATTATTGACCACTTTCAAACTTATATCAATAATTCCCAAGGAAAATCGGAAATCGGAAACGTCAGGTAAAATGGTTTTACTTTGAAAAGTCAGGGCAGTTTTACACAGCTACATGTATGTACGTTTTACATAGCTAGTTATTGGTTAACTCAAAAATCTAGAGATGACAAGCAGTTTTATGGAGCAAAATTAATAATAAAATTGACAATTTAAAACACTATATAAATTTGTTGTTTCGTAATGAAAATTTATGTTATTTCCTGTTATGTGACTCAGGACTACAATTGAAATAGTCAAGTCAATTTTCCTGACATTTCTTGACAACTTCAGTCATTTCCCTGACATGTCTTGACAACTTTTCAGTCATTTCCCTGGGGAATTATCTGTCTATCAACTGGCTTATGCAAACTATCTCAAATTCCCTGACATTCCCTGACAACATTTCAGTCATTTCCCTGACGTTTTACACGAGATTAAAAAAGGTTGGATTTTATCCCACTTTATCATAAAAGAGGATGACTAATCAACTGGCTGATGCAAACTCCCTCAATTTCCCAAACATTTTGACGAATTCCCTGAAACTTGCATTTTCCTGACATTTTGCACAGTCATAGGTCAGCTAACTAGGGTGGTCATGGAGATGTTTCAAAGTCAGAGAAAACTCAGGGAAGTTGAAAATTTCATCTCTGGGGGAACCCTGCTTGCATGGTAAAACTGACTGTTGGCATTCACAAAAGAAAAGAACATGCTGGGTCTTATTTTTGTGTTAGTTTGAGTGAAAGTCCTAGTCACATTACATCCAGGTTTCGCTATAGCAAGGATCAAACGGGTAATAAAGGATACATAAGGTCACGAGAAACATGGGTCCAGTGAAAAGATGGGGGACTGACAAAGTCGATCTCGTCCCAAAATTATCAATTTCTGCTCGATTAAGGCAGGAGTACACAGCCAGTTTTAAGTCAACCTCTGGACGGATCTCGTGTCGTCCATTGAGGTCCATTGAGGTGATATCCCTATTTGCCCTCCCATAGACTCCTAGCAAGGGCCGACAATTTACAGCCAAAATGGCTGACCTCACGCACCCAACGCGACAAATCCGTCATGTGGGGTGTCGCTGCGACGCAGGCAAAAAGCGGTCCATTCAAAAAGTTAACGGCATCCATGCCCCTGACACTACAACGCTCCCCCTATGCCAAAATGTAAATTATTCCAGTTAGAAAGGTAATAACCGCGCCCAGGGCTCCACATTTCGATGCGTGCGTAATGGTATGGTACAACGCCATGGGCCCATGGCAGTAGCAGCAGTGACACATTGAGAAAAAGGAGGGAAAATTACGAGGGGGTATATGCACAGACGGACATTGCTACAACTTATTTGGCCCAGGAAAATACAACTACGAGGGGTCAACTAGGTCCGAACTACTCCTCGTTCTCGTCCGGTTATGAAGCGCCAAGACTGAAACTAGCCCTGTATACTTTCCATTTCAAACCACCACGAACTGCTCTTGATGCTCTTGAACAGTCCTACCCTAGACATGTACCCGTCTTTTTTTGTGTTTTTAGTTGAGAAGTTTAAGAAACTGCTTAAGTGGTTGAACACTGAATCAAAATTATGTGCCAAAATCGAGATTAGAATATAAAGATCGATTTGCAAACATTCTAACCTCTCTCTATTCTGATTAGATAAAATAGAGAGAGGTTAGAATGTACAGTATGTACAGTAGACTAAAATAAAAAACATCGAGATAGAGTTTGACTACAAAATAGTCCCCAAATGGGCACTAACATCTTCAATTTCAAGTTTTCACACCTACATGTTGAGTATGCAAAAATGACAACGGTCCTATAGATGTCGGAATTTATCTTTTTTCTAGCTTGGAGTTTCGCCTTTTTCGTGTTTAATGAGTTTGTTTTAACAATCTATATAAACTATCCTAACCAAAAACGTAATTTCTTTCTTTAGCTGCCCCACCGCCAGGCAATCAGTGCCAGCCTACGAGCCATTAGGAGAAGCTAAATTTCTCATGGTGTCTATAGCGGAGCAGGGGCTACTCTGCAGGTATGTAAATTTTTTTTAAAGATATGAAAATTGAAGTTAGATGAGATGAATCAACACAAATTTGAATTTGCTACTTTCCTTGCATGCAAAACAAACATTTCGCCAAACACGTTGTTAGTTTTATAGACGATCCCTTTAGGAAATACAGTATATATTCAAAATGTCCCCTCCCCCTGGGAACCATACCCAGAAAATGGCGTGTAAAACGCCATCATAGGACTATACAATCAATGCAAAGTGTAGTGGATAACTCCATCACGGGTTTTATAAACGTTTAGCCGTTGCTTTCAAAGACTTGCCTCATTTCATATTAAACAATATTCAAATGTGCATATTTGGGACAATGTGCGCCCTAAAATGGCTGTAATACAAGTCTTAAAGAACTTGTTTATGTGTATAGGGTGAAGTGGGCCTTTTTATTTTCGAGTGCATACCCTGTACGACACCGATTCAAACGACGCCATTGTGAATGCAAATAGTTATTAATAGAACGGCGGCGCACAATAAGGTACGTATGCAAATGAGGCGAAGTAGCCCATATTGCATTTAGCATACACTTTGTAAAAGTTTCTATATTTCAGTTCATTCAAGCGCATATATTCAATCATAACGGCCTAATGGGGAGACTGCTTTAGCATACATGTACTTGTATGAGGATGAAAAAAGCAGTCTTATTTCTCGCGCAAAAAAAACTTACAAATATTCCCATGCTGGATGGCAAAGTGGAACCATGACAGACATGGCTCGCCTATTACGAATTTATCTCGGCGATCAAAATAAAATTTCCCACAGATTAAATACTTTATCTTAATACGGTTTATCACAATTTGCCAAACTGGATTTAAGAATTAAACAGCTTGCTAAGCAGCAGTATATTGATGAAATTCAGCAGCGACTAAAAAGTTCATCACACCCAGAAGGGGAAAATGCGAAGAACAATTTAATAGAACCAAATTAATGAGACACTTAGGTGTTGGAAGATTGTAACTAGAAATGAAATAAAAATAAATCATCTTCAAACTTCGGTTATTACACTATAATAACGATGCAGCTAGTTGCCGCAGGTTTGCAGGGAACGCTGCTACATGTATCAGTATAGCTTTAGAGTACCGGGGGCCAAAAAAGCTCATTTGAAGTCATTATTGTGGCAAATAGGGCTTGAGTACTTGTATAAACCTCAGGTATGCTAGCATTAACTGCATTAATGCGTGTTAACATCATCCCTTCCGGAATGGTACTGCCCTATTTCCATACACTCAACAGCAACAACTTGAGTCGCACCCTGTACGTCAAGCATTCAAAATCTGACTGATTCCTTCCTGCATCCCTACATCCTGTTCCTTAATTCAATCGATCTATTAACGTTAGAGGGAGCAGTATATAACTGGGTGCAATGAAAACAACGAAAAAAAGGAAGAAAATAACAGTGGGCTTTGGATACAGTATAATAATACATGTATAATGCATTATGCAAAAAATATTGGGAGGAGGTGGTATTAAAGCCTAATTCTATACCAAGAACTAAAAAAGGGAAAAAGAATGAGAAGAGGATAAGTAATAAAGGGTGATCAAACCAGAGCTGCCATGACCAGGAAGAGGGATGGGGGGTTAAGGAAGCCGATAGGTGTCAGGCAAGTTCGTCAAGCAACGTTGACAACTTCTGAGGGTGGGTCAATCTGCTAGGGTCCTAGACATTAATGGGTTCTGCCCCTAGAACAGGTAGCAGACTTACGTAAACATTGGACGAGCTTAAAGACCCGTCCTGCACCACGTCAATGGCGGCACAATAGCCGCAAACTAGGCTTCAACATTTCATAAAAACTTTTTATTTTCATAAAGATAGACAGGAGGGAAGAAAATGAAAGGTATTTGAAGAGTATTGAATTTTGCCTCGTGGAAAAAAAAGACCATTTTCATATCAATATGAAATAGTTGATGAGTGACGACCACCACCGCAACCCCGCCTGGCGGTGAGCAAGGGGCCTTTGCTCAAATTTAGCATCTGAAGCATTTCAACGTATCTATCACTATGCGGTCGACTTATAACAAGCATACAGAAGCAGCCATATTTCCATAAAGAGCCCCAGATGGTAATAAGCGCGTGGCCAAAGCTGTTACGGATCGTTGATGGATCCATAGGTTACATGTATTAAGGATCCATTCTTCAGGCCCTTTCATTCAATCAGGCTTAGCCGCGAATAATGGCCCTTCTCACGCATGGCACCGCATTGTGGTTGCATGCAGATATACATTTCAAGCTTCCGTTATCGGACTTGGGCCGTTTTTTGGGTCCTCTTCTGGTGGGGCATTTGCATATCGAGCGCACCCTTTCGGCTACCTTGCGTGTCAAGCAAAAATTGCTTGATGCAACACAATGCGAATTAATTCATTCAACCCGAAGTAATACATCCGAGTGCATTGTAATGCATGGAAGGAGAAACGTTAGTGAAATCCACTGACTGACATTCGTAAGATGGTCAAGGTATGATATCAATGTAAGTTGTAAAGCCAACCAGAAGCTGATAACAGGCACTCGGAGGAACAAGTCATTCATTTTCACTTTCAGATTTCAGGTCTGCAGCTCTTATTGAAGATACACTCCTTGAAATCCATTAAGCAACCCGAATTGAGATGTGCATATGGCCATCAATGAGTTTACCATGTGTTTAAAGCAGGCATGCGTCAAGTTACCAAATCTTTCTTACCAAACTGTGATGGTAACGTGAAGAGGTTTTCACAAAACAGACCTTTACCTGTTGGGTCTGGCTTTTGTTGATGAGGAATCCAAGCCGTCCACGAAGGCAACATCTTCGCAGGTGATACGTGAACATTATGTTAACACGATGACCATCAACACGAAGAATTGAAGATTCGCATGCTTCCTGGAGATCTCAAGTTGAAGTTCACAAGATTCGGATGCAATTAAGCCATGCTGTAGATGTCACCGTGGCAATGATGTCCAAATTGAAGAAGACACAAACTTCGCCGTTAAGAAGATTGATTACAGTCGGAAAATTAAGGAATTCCTTTTCACTTTAAGGAATTCCTTTTCACTTTAAGGAATTCGAATTCACTTCAAGCATTTAATTGTTGCAGATGGGTGGCCTGAAACAGAAAAACAATAAAATAAGCAACAACAAAAAACTCTTGATTGAATGCCCAGTTCATATTAATAAATGTTGATTTCAGTCAGTGAATAAATGCACTCATTGCAGATTTCTCACCACCTTGTTGTTCAGCATTGAAGTATTCAGATGCAAAGATTTCTGGCCGGCATAAAATTTATTGAAACATTTTTTTTTTGTTGGATTCAAAGTGACCATCGCTGTCACCTGCATCGGACCAGAATGAACAATAAAAAAGATGGCGCCCAGGCCGAAAATTTTCGGCCCGGGTCAGCTGACCCCTGGGCAGCTCCCAAACCCATTACAGGGTGCTCCCAGGTTACAGGGCGCGGGGGATTCAAAAATTGGATGGCGGGAAAACCTTGGGAGACAGTGACTTACTGTCTCCACTGATATCCTGACCGCAAAAATAGTAGGGGGACACAAAAATATGGAATTTCACATAATTTTGATCAGGTTTCGTCCTCCTCAGGAAAGGTCACAGATGAGGACATCGTTCCTCATCACCCTTGCCCAATTTTGGATTCTCAGTTGGTCAGTCACTTAAATTAAAAAACCCTAAAACCCCTCCGAAAATTAACACGGAAGCCCTTCAAGCCCATAAGAAAAACTCGCCCCTACGAAAGCCAAATCAAACAGTGATGTTGGCCAGATTCCGGGAAGGAGTGTGTCCAGCTACGGCGCTACATTAAAATCTCAACATTTAAAATTCCCAGGATTACGCAAGCAATCCTATTGGCTCACATTAGAGCCCTCTGCAGGAAAGGAGTAAACCGATCATCATCATCATCAACATCATAAATCAGGCCATGGTGACCAAAATGGCGTCCATATGTCATGAGCAGTCATCAACCAATAGGAAATTACTTCAAGGTTGCCCAACCTCTCTCTATACAAGGCCTCTATTTCGAGACTGCAGAATCATGCAGATAATTTGATATATGTGAGATCCTCTACCAAAACGCTACTCAGCATAGATGTTCCACCAGATGGTTTTCAGGAATTTCAAGCACACCAGTTATGACTTAAATTAGTTATGACTTAAATTAATAAGATAAAAAATAAACAAAAATACGATAATACATTTTGAAGAGGTGAAATTTAAGGTGGAAAAATGTCCTTCTTTACAAATAACAGGTTTATATAATTCAAATGAGGAACCCTAAGTGTTCGTCCATAGGACACACATCCAACCCCCTCGTCACGGTTAATGTTATTATTCGGTTAATATGTTCGAAATCACCAAGTCTCATTCGCTCATCTACACAGTAAAATCATCGCTTAATGTAATCAATAGTCCGGTTAATGGATCATTTTCCCTCATGTAATATTGGCAGAGAAACTGCCAAAAGTGATACCTAAAACTGAAAAGAACACCAACAATTTTGAACAATATTCTCCCATGTGTCCGAGATTCACTGAATCTGGCATTTGCCAGGCTATCTGGGAGTAAAACAATTAAATAACTGACTGATGAAAATGATTTTCAATGTGACAAAGATGAAACGTGTATCTCAGTTGAGAAACCACCAAAAAGTACAGAGATGAGAGAAGCGCTTAGAAGTTTATGACGTTTAATTTGTATGCAACATGCATGTGCATGACGATTGGCTGATTTTTCAAATTAAGTTAATCCTACGGTATGAATAGGATAATTTCATTAAAAAATCTTACTGGCTATGGAAAAGTTGCAAGCAAACGAAGATGAGAGAGTTTTATGAGCAGGAAATAGTGAAATAGGAATGAATTAATACATATTCTATAATTTCAAACGAAAACCATATAATCGGGAGCAATTTGCACTAGCCCGAATTGATATTCTGGCACTTGCTTTTAAATTTCCGAATCTTGTTTGTATTAAGAATGTAACAGGAATGCCATGTCTGGCATGGATGGATTAGGGATGGGCAAGTCAGGCATGACCCCCCCATGAAATTTCAAGGTTGATTGATTTTCTGATTTCTAGCTTTTCTTGGTACCTTTGTTTTTGGGCATTCTTGGAAATCCACAGTTGCACCTTTTTACCAGGTCGATTTGCTCGAGGGGCACTGGGGTTTTGTTTTGGCACTTTCACTGTGTTTTGCTTCAATCCAGAAATTACTGACGCACTATGAGAAATAAAATATAAGATTATGACGATCCAACCTGTCATAACTCCATTTTTTGGCCATAAGTCCATTCTTGGACATACACCCTATGGTCCATCAACAGGACATCCCCAAAGATGTCCTGAGGCAGGAAGCCATAGGGCATTAACCCTCCCCCCTTTTTCACACCTCCCCTTTTTGTTCTTTATAACTTTTTTTATATGAATTCCATGTCAGGGCAGGCAAAGTCAGGAAAAGGTCATGGGGAGCATAATGGCAACGTGCTGATATTGGACCCCCATGTCCTTTGTCACCGATAAACCTTGGCTGTCCCAGGGCCCAGAGTCCAGCACTTACATGCTGGATTCTAAACCCTCCATATGTACTAGAGCTATATGCATTCTTATCTAATACACTCATTGTATAACTGAGCAGAATAAATCTGTATAAGTGTTCATTTATAACAGCTTTATTCTTGAATAAGAATTGCAGCACCTACAGAGGATCTTAACATCCTGGAATTCAGTGGAGCGCACCTTGGACCAGAGTTATTCCCTGGTCCCTAGGTAAGTGAAATCTGCAAGTCCCAGGGAGGTTTTCCCCCTTAAATCTTCTGAAGGTGAAATCAGGCCTGGTTCTGGACCAGAGGACACCTTAAGTGGTGCAGAACAGCGAGGCTCGAAGCCCGCTACAGATCCTCACCGCAGTTGAAGTCTTTACTCCTGTGGGTGTATTGGAACCCCATTTGTACCGAATTGATCAGCCCTGTAAGAATGGAAGAAGAACATGAGCAGGATAATCAAATGATTGAGGAAGTGGATTTTCCCCTTCCTGAGGAACTAGCAGCAACCTGCAGAGGAAACCCAGCTTGGCACAATGTAATCAATAGACTGCAGCAAGCATGTGCATCACTGCAACCCTGCACGAGAACCCTAGAGGAAGATATGAGCCAGGGTCAAGTGATTCTGGAATCTAAGTGCGAGACTCTGGAGCTCATCAAGAAATCCAGAGAGGAGCTGGAAAGATCACTGGTCACCGAACGTGACCTGGTGGTCACCCTCAAAGAGCAGTTTTTAAACTGGAAAGGAGACCATCGCTCGGAGGGTACAAGATTGGACTCAGAAATCCCATCTACTGGGTTGGATGATGAAGTACAGTCCCATGCATCCCTCGGTCTCGACAATCAGAGCCGTGGGGAACCACAGTTGGGATACACCAGGAATCTGGCTACAATTCCCACTGTCAGAGAGATCTCTATATTCTCTCAAACTGGTGCAGGACCTGGCAGCTCGAGCTGAATAAGAAAAAGTGCTTGATCATGAGGTTTTCACGAAGAAGGGCAAGAACACCTCCAGAATACAAACTGGAAGGTGTTCCTCTAAATTCTGTCTCATCGGTCAAATATTTAGGAATAACTATCACGAATGACATGCTATGGAA
>JAQGAF010000753.1:0-41458 GCA_034687865.1 Kryphioiulus occultus | reverse complement strand
TCCGGGGTCCGGTCGCCCCGAGAAAAATCGTTTTCTTGCGCGTTCGCGCGCGTTTGCACGGGTTGGTGAGCGTTCCCTCGTGCCCAGCAGTAGCACACGGGGACGCTACAACATGGTAACACTCTAAAGGGTGGGCGATATGTTACTATCTGTTGTATCCATTGTACCTATCCCTACGTTGGCATGCCATATTTTGCATTTTCAGTTCTCAGGTTTCTCAGGGAAGTTTGTTTTAAAAATGGAAAAATTAAGGAAAAAGTCGGGGAAGTTGAAAATGTCATCTCTGGGGAACCCTGTGATATGGAAATATGTCCCATGGTCAAAAAATTAACTTTTTTGTTGAATGTTGTTTATGCACAGTTTTTTTTTTAATTTTAGCTTTAATTACAACAGAGCCATTAATTTAAAATGCAAACATTTGTAATTCTTGAGGTGATATTCACAAGTGGACTTTACTTTTTATTTCAGTGGCCAAATTGAAAGAGCATTGGGAGGAGACGAATGCTAAAGTGATGCAGCGCAAGGGTCAGTTAGACGTCATGCTGGCCGATAGCCGCATCTTCGACCAGAAGAGGCTGGAGGTGGAAATGTGGTTGTCTCACATTGAAAACAGGCTGGAAAGACTTGGGTCAGTTGGACACACCATCGACGTCCTGGAAGCCCAAATAAAGGAACAGAAGGTAAAAATGTGATTTCTGCGTTGTCTTTCTAGATGTTATTTCCCTATCCCAGGTTTAATTATTCCAGTGGGACTTCCTGTCTTCAGTTGAGGAAAGTTGAATTTCCAAAATTCACATGCTAGTCTACTTCTTTGACAGGCTGCTAAGTCAGAAAGCCTCCTTGAGTCCTGGACGTTCCCTTGAAGTCCCACTTGGAGTCCTAGAAGTTCCCTTGAAGTCCCACTTGGAGTCCTAGAAGTTCCCTTGAAGTCCCACTTGAGTCCTGGAAGTTCCCTTGAAGTCCTTGAAGTCTAACTTGACTCCTGGAAGTTCCCTTGTAGTCCTTGAAACACCACTTGAGTTCTGGAAGTCCTTGAAGTCCCACTTGAGCCTTTGAAGTCCAGGAAATCCCACTTGAATCTTGGAAGTTTCTTTATAGTCTATTGTAGTCTCAGGTTGACGTCATTTAAGGCCGCAAAATCCTTGATGTCTGCAATCTAAACGTGTCTGGGCGCGCTAACACTACCAGTGATTTTACGAACCTTCCCTGCAGTCTTCAACCCACATGCACATGTGCATCTGACTTCACAAGTTGCCACCCCCTCGATTGGAAGCATTTGGACGTGTTTTGATTATTATACTTATTTATTTTTTAATAACGAAGGGATAACTATAGACATATTTTTAAAGATTTTTTTTGAAAAACTAGTTCACAATTTGACGGTTTATAAAACGCAGTGCTTCCTCGTCAATTGGCTAACCCCCATCCCCGCAACTCCACCATCGTAATTTGTAATAATTTGATAATCCAAATCCCCCAAATGATGATAACGCAATAATTGAAAGTTGCCTTTATTGTATTTTCGTCCGTTTCCCCACTTACTGTAATTCGTACCACACACGCGTTTTATCTAAAATACGAGACAGTCTAATTTTCGTTATTAGAAAAAGCGCGGTGGTTTTATAAAAAAAATTAATAAGCATATAATGCCAACTCACAATGTTTTCTGCTAAGAAATTACATGTAAATTGTGCGTCGATTCTGGAACCTTTGTCAATACCCTCGCTCTACGAGTCATGTAGTGCATTTTTGAACGACCCTCGTCTGCCTTCCTCTGCCCGCCACTGACATCTGACGGCGACAACTCCAACTACTATTCCATTTCTATTTGGAACGTGCTTGCGTATTGCATTTTTCCCTTCTTTTTAGGCTTAAAACTAATTAAAAACAATAACGTTTTTCAATCGGAAACACTAGAAAGTACATTTGTAATATTATTTGGATGTTATTTAATCATGCGACGAAATTTTAAAGTGGTGGATTTTATACTGCGCGTATGTTTGACCCACTCAGTGGCGTAGGCTGATTATGCTCGGTCTTTCAGGCTGAGGGGTAAGTCGAAGGTACGGGTTCGCTTCCCATAGGTGAAATTTCTTTTCGGATAATGCAAGCTGATGGCTGTTGCTGACGCTTCGTAATCAGTGACATCCTGAGGGATTGCTAGACTAAATGGTTTCGAGCTCATAGCTACTAACCTCCTCTGCTGGATGCTCTATCCAGTGGAATAAGCTTGGAAACGAACATTTTTTTTGTCAATTTTAAACTTCATTTCACTTTGAATGGGTTTCAATGTTTGATTTTTGCTCTTATTTTTCTCGGTGTTAGAGCCTAAGCGCAGACATGCATCAATATAAGGCCACGCTTGAAGTTCTGAATCGCATGGCGCAGAAATTAATCGCAGATTATCATCAAGATGATACCAGAAAAGTGAAGTCAATCATGGATCGGATTAATCAGCGTTATGCGCAATTAAACACCAGGTATTGGGCACCATTTGTTTAGTTAAAATCATCCTTTGTCATCGATTATTCTTATACAGGTCATAAAAGTCATGGAAAACTCATTCAATTTAAGCTTACATTAGGGTCAGCATCGGTCATGGACCCCCATTATTAATACATGATCTAACATTATAATATTTAACAGGCTGAACTCTTTTTCTTCTTTGGAGAAAGCTGTAAACCCTTGGATACAGACCTACTATACATGCATTAATACACCTTGTTGAATAGGCAGTTTCTTAGAAACGTAATAAGATTACCGTATATTAATCCCCTTTACAGGATTAGATAAATAATCAGTCGAAGCTGCTCTTTCCTACAGTCAGGCAATTTGTTCGTTAAGCAAACAAAGTTAGTCTTTTAATGGACAAAAATCCCAAGAATTCCTTAACATTTAGTGACGATTGATGTAAATTCAGATTTGTTTGATTGGTTTTGTTACACAAATCCGAATTTAATGCTGACATGTAACAGTACACATTCAAGCTGTAAACTTTGTGAATATTTTAAACTGCCTCGTGAGTTATTTGTTTAACCCCCAAACTCAAGCAAAAGTGGTCAATTTTTTTTTTGTAAACTTATTCGTAAACGTACATGTACATGTAGGCCTTATTTTGCAAGTGTGTCAAAAACATAAATATAAGGAACAAAGTCGCCCTTGTATTTAATGTTTATACACTTGATCAGCTGCTTTTTTAGGTTACTGATATTTTTTATAAAGCTTAATTGATACTGTTTGAAATTTCTAAATCCTACCAACTTATAGTTGCATTTCGATTAGTTTACAATTGTCACATTTGATGATTGTTATAGTTTGGCTTATAAGGCAACATTGTTGCATGGATTACAGTATAAAGGAAACTCAAATAATCACAGATACCAAACATGTTCATGATTCTAACAAATTTTCTTATGAAATTGCAGTTGCATGCTACGTGGGAAAGCATTGCAAAGTGCCGTCAACTCCTTGCAGAACTTCGACAAGGCTTTGGACAAGTTCCTAGCCTGGTTATCGGAATCCGAATCCACCATGGAAGGACTGGAAGTCGAGGCTGAAAAAATCAACATTAGGGACGACATGTCCAAGCACGCTGCCATTTGGAGGGACCACTACAAGGTAAGACAAAGCTTCCATTAATTTTGAAAAGGCAGATTTAGTTTACGTCGGTCAGCTAATAACCAACACTAATATGAGAAGCTCTTGTGAGAGCTTTTAATCCATATAATTACTAGACTACTCGGAAAATCCTGCATACAATAAGTGGGTCCTTGCCACTCATGGCTGACTGTTCGGTACAATTTTTCATTTTGAATGACTTGCTTCAAGAACCCAAATCGCGTTCTGGGCAATCTACCTCCTGAACAAGGGCCTTCGTAAATTGCTGGTTAATTTTATTTTCTGAAAATGCGCTCGAAAACGAGAGGAAATTCAAAGGTAAAACTGATTTTATTTACAATGATTCTCGCAACTGCTGATAATTTTCTCTCTTCATGAATCCTGAGTGTAGTTTGATGAATCAGTCATTTGTAGTGTGGCCTCAGCCGCTCTTCGAAGCACATCATTTCGTCTTGATAATGGCATAATGTCCTCTTTGTGCCTAATACACCATTTCTAAGAAGGATTCAGGACGCAGTTTCCGAACGCATCCCTGCCTTCCTTGTAAGCATGCCATAATTAATATTCGAGCCATGGCTAATGGTTATTGCAAAATCTGAATTTTGGTCGGGTATGGGTTTACGACTTCCATTCCTCGAAGAGCGATGCGCTGATGTCGAGCATGTAGGTCCAATTTCGCCGAAGTACCAAGGCACTCTTGAGAAAAATCAAGTTTGCGGTGCATCTCCTTCGAGAGAAATGTGGAGATTAGAATTTCGCATGAAAATGGGAAATTCGACGGAAATGGCAATGCCATATCACAATTTTTTGGTTGAAAAACCCTTATTGGGAGCCTGACTGCATCTGGAGATCTCGCGATCTTTGGCAAAGTGAATGGTGAACTCTGCGCAAATAACCTCTTAACTAAGTTTAAGAGGGATTACTATCAATTTGTTTACTGAACATTGGCGTCTGTCTGTGATTATTTGCAGAAATACTTTTGTTTCCTTGCTAGAAATGTGCAAACATTTTGCGGAAATCTGTTTCCAGAATTTGAGAAACCATGTTTCTAGGAAAAGTTTTCTTGGTGTGGACAACCACCTGTACGTTAACTGTAAATTCAAGTTTCCGCCTGTATAGGATAGCTCATCTCGGTATGTGGATAATAGTATTTGAGTTCAATCAGAGATCTTTTATTTGAAAGGGCCTGAGATTTTATTCATTATTTCACAGAACTACAGTAACTCACTGTAATATTTGCCAAGGTTGATCTGACTGTTAATCCTTGGTTAAATCATAGTGTCTCCTAGTCAGCTTTAATGAAGGAGCTATCAAAGCATTTACTCTATGGAAAACACTTATCCCTAGGATTTAGCAGCTATTGAGCAAAGATTTTAGGATATTTTCATGGTGTTCCATATTCGTGATCCAAGATATTTTTATTTTGAAGTACAATAACTACTTCAATAATGCTGAGGTCGTTCTGAGCTGTATCGTACAAGTTTAGCTATCAGATAGAGGGAAATCATATGGTTAACATTTTGAAAAAAATATTTGCTTTTAATTGTAATTATAATTACAATTAAAATTGGGCTTATGATTTCACAGTTAGTGGCATCAGTCACTAAGAACATTTATAGTTTTGACGAACATAGTAAATTTTTCGTAAACCGGTCAATGTGCCACGTTCCTGTCCATTTTTGCAAAATAAATGATTGTCAGAAATCGTCAACCATTACAGGAAATGTATGACAATAAGAGAAGTCCTCAGGAAGAAGGGCAAAATTGTTATGCTTTTCTGATGTGGGGATTTTTATACGTTATATATTTGGCATGGAGATCCAGGGCTTTAACAGCCGTACTTCACCATTACGGCTGCTTCACAAATTATGGATCCGTAGTTGGGAGTTTTGGTGCAGCTCTTCGGATTTTATTAAATGTCGTTTTCTGATACCAATATCTTCTCCTGGTCTCTAGGACTTCTCATTAACCGTTTGCCTGTCGAAAATAGCTTTACTTGGCTCGATTCTAATGTATTTTCAGAAATTTTGGTGACCATGGGGGGTTTACCATGAAGCACTGATACAGTGTAGCAACTGTAAGGACTCGCATGACATCATGGTGTTTCGTGAAAATTTTGTTGGAAAATCACTGAAGTACCAATAAATGGCTACCAAATATAAATATTTAACATCGTATACATGTATATGAAACATATTGTTATTCAATATGTCAGCATGGCCTCGTTTCTTCGAAGTGGCAAACAAAATGCTCGCATTATTGTCATACAAATGTGGGGTTAAGGAGTAAAGTGAAGGGTGAATTGTTAGGGACAGCATCAGCAGCTGAAAACAATTTTGATGGGAAACCGGAAGCAGAGCACTTACCTGTCATCTGCTGCCATCTTCACACAACAGGAGGATGTTGATGGCAGTTGCAGAGGGGGTTCCTGGCTGTCAGATGCTGGAGAACAGAAACAGGCTGCCATGAATTTCTTCAATAAATTATGGCCCTTGTATAGGTGAAATTGCACATAGGGGGAATGCAACGCTCAAAGGTGGCAGAAGGGAACATTAAGGGGTTTAGGGTTGAAAGTTGCGTTTTTGGACGAATAGAGATAAACTGACGAACCTCTGTTCTTGTGCCCAGATTAGTTTCCAGCCTCAGTATTGCTTCAGATATACCATAGTGCATGCAGTGTGAGGTTCGGAGTGGACTTATCACTCTGCCCTCTATCGACATTATCGTGCCGATGAGAATATACTTCCCCTGGAAATTTGGCTAGGATTCATCCAAGGCTCCTCCAGACCTTGTGCACAACTTGGAAAAATTAGGTAAAAAGGATTTACTTAGTCAGGGTAATTCAAGTTTTGACATACTGTAGCTAGTTATTGGTTAATGCAACAATCAAGAGATGATTAGCATTATACATTTACATTTTACATGACTTGTAAAATGCAGGGTTTCCATGTTCTGGAAAGTCAAAGAATGTTAGAGATGTTTTATGAAATAAAAATGTGGGATAAAACCATTATTTTTCTAAATTTAAAAAAAAATATTCAGTTAAAATGTCAGGGAAATGACTGAAAAGTTGTCGGGGAATGTTAGGGAAAGCGATTTGAGAATTTAAGTGAGAATCCTGAATTGTCAGTTTTAAACTGACAATTCAGGATTCCTAAAAAAACTAATTTAAACTTCCTGTTTCCTAATGAAAGTTGTGTTTAACAGCAAACAATAAATATAGCATTCTTTACATTACTTGATACTTGACCACCCGGTCAAGTAATGTAGTTTAAAAACCTGGAAAAGACAAGGAAGTTGAAAATTTCATCTTTGGGGAACCCTGTCATCGTCTTATGAAATGGTCTTATTAAATGTTTTAAGTTATAAATTGATACTTTAAGAAAAACTTGTCTAGAAAATAACACGTCAGTATAATAGTTTGCATAAAATACACAAATTTAGGTGCAACATTCCAAATCAAAGGTGCTGGAATTCCATTTTGGGCCAGTGCTTTCAAGGTTATCATTAGAAATTAACGATGGCGTATAAATGCATTCCTATATAAAACAGGTGATGATGTTCAAGGCGTCTACCAGAGGACAAAGTGAAAAGTCCACGCTTAACCTGAGACGTACTATATCGCCCTCTGACGATAGTGATTTGACTTTATCATGAAAGGTATAGCTGCCCAACATAGAAGGCATATTTGTATGAAGTATGAGGGAGGTGAAGGTAATTTGGTATATACATAAATGGGACTAGACCGTAAGAAGTATGGATGGGAGGAGGGGAAATAAAGTGGTCGTTTGGGAGACATTAGAGAAGTTAAATGTGATGTGTGTGCTGCTTGTTCTATCATTTGTCTTGCTTATACGGTTATGCCATTTTGGCCCATGATGAGCTACATCCGGCTTAATGCTAGCTCGGACCAGTACCTACAGCTTCCACGAGCTGACCGCTTCCTAATGCCCTTCCATTATGAAATATGGAATTGCGAGCGCTGACCACAAAAAGGATGGCTTTCAAGCCATGTCGTTTAGGATTGAAAGAATAAATCAAGAGTGGCACTGTTGTATACGTACTTCTACTTCTGGTATTATATTCACGTGCTTGTATGTACAGTGACCACTGTAATTTCACATTGTTGCGAGCTTGTACCTTTACAACAAATGATTACAGCTTCTTTATCTGAGAAAAATAAATAACAGATTGTTATTGATTCTGATATTAAACCTGAATTGTACAGTATATTGTGGTTAAGAGGTAGTTTTTCTGTTTCTGTTATACCTGATCTGGTAACTGAGGTTTTTATAATAAAGTTCAGCAGGGTTTCCATTACCTGGAAAGTCAGAGAAAATGAGAAAATGTCAGGAAAATGAAACTGTCAGGGAATTCGTAAAAAGTCGTGAAAATGTCAGGGAAATTGGGATTGTATGCATCAGCAAATCAATTGGTCATCATCTTTTATAAAAATATGGGTTAAAATCCATTATTTGTTTTATTTAAAAAAATCTGAGGTAAAATATCATGGAAATGACTGAAAGTTGTCAGGGAAATTGACTTAAGAATTTGAGTGGGAACCCTGAGTTGCCACATCATCTTAAGTCCACAGAAATACGAATCCATATTGTTGAAATACCGATATACGGTATGTATTTCTTCAAATAAATTGCCTGTTATATTTACTTCAACATGACATGTTAAATGTTCAATTCAGCGCTTGATAATTAATACATGTACTATTATCGTGGACTAATGTTTTGTGAAATTTCAAGTAAGCAGTCAAAGAAATGGCTACATTAATCAGGGGATGTCAGGGAAATCAACTTGAGAATTTAAGTGAGGCTGTATTTATGCCATTCCTATACCCCCAACACGACTGACCACTGGCCATCTCCCAAGAGCGCTGTGCTATTCAGCGTAATATAAATTCTGCATATTAAATTACCAGCTGACACTCTTTGTTCGCATTCACCACGCTTTATACGACCACTGAATTATGTAAAATTGGATTTTGGGAAAATGGTTTTTGGGCAAATGGTGTGTTGCATTTGGCGGCTCAAGATGGTTAGGTTACTCACAAATACAATTGTTCTGCGACTGTTCTACGTTAGTTGCAATTAAGTAAGCTGGCAAATGTAATTAACGAAGTTGGAGAAACAGCGAAATGACGTGAGATTCCAAATAAGGTATTCTATATTGCAAAATGAACCCAATTGCGTTTTTTCAAGATGACGTAAAATGTCAATCTTTAGCCAACTTTACAGTTGTATCTCAAGTAAAACAATCATTAGCAGTTAATTAATTATTTATTCTATTGATAATTAAAAAAATGAAGATTAAAATTGAATTTTGGCGTTTACGGCATGGTTATCGATGCATTTTTCGTTTACCATGATGTAATCTACAGGCCCCAGTGCAAGTTTCATTTGCTTTAAATAACTCAATTAAATGCAGTATAGGGCATTATTATCCCCAGCATATATCTGTAAGTAAAATTAATAATATTATATTAAAAGCCGACAGAAATTCGGTTCAGTCTCGTAATCGCGATTGGGATACATTTCAGACATTTATTGGAACACGCAATATTGCATGAGTAACCAACCGTTCGCTTCGTAAAATTTCATTACGAATCCTAATTGAGATTCTCAGAATCCACTTAGGAAACAAATTTGAAATTAGCTTCGCCAGACTCGGATAAATATAATCCAGTATATGTACCAATTTAATTTCCTAAAGACCCTAGCTACAGTACATTTATATCTTTCTTAGTAACCTAATATAACATCTTTCCATTAGCCTAATAGTGTGATCAGTGATGCTGCAGCGAAAAATGGACAAATGTCTAGATCCTTTATGAGGAAATGTTTCGCAGATAGGTTTGGAAGTTATAAATATGCAGCAATAATTTCGAGATAAGTGATTTTATTCAGACAGTTAATCAGATTATTTCAAAATATTTTCGTTATGATGAAACAACTGGTGTTCAGCTACCACTTCCTGTTCGATTGTTATGACAAAAAAGGCTTTGTGGAAATGTGACTTTGATAATTTAAAAACTGAAAGTATATTAAATTGGCTGTATATTAGCATAGACCTAGCTCTATTGTTTATATGAGTATTGCATGTATTTTTTGTTGTTGTTGGTATTTTTGGATTTTTTTGGCACATATTTGTCATATCGAAGGTGTAGAGTTGAAATAATATAAAAAAAAATTGGACCAGGGCCTATGCTAAACGTAAACCGAATATTTTTGATAGTTTTCAACGTTTGGAATAGCATTTGGCATTCCATATTAACTTTAGGGTTCCACCAGACGTGAAAACATGGAAAAATCAGAGAAATTCAACAAATCATTAACTGGTTTTACATTGGTTCGCACACAAATCAAGAGAGGACAAGCAAATCTGTATAAATTTAAAAAGAAATTAAGAAAACCAATCTAAATTTGCGGTTTCCTCGTGAAAATTTGTGTTCTATCTCTTATTTATACTGTATGTTGTACGCTATGATATACATGTTGCATTCCTTACATTGGCATAGGTCATGTTTTTGCATTTCCAGTGGCCCGCCTGGTCAGGGAAATTTGTTTTAAAACCTGGAAAAGTGGAAGAAGTTGAAAATGTTCATAACTAAGGGAGCACTGAACATTTATCCTGTCTTAATGAATGAAAGTACAGTGGATTTTACCAGTAGCCTAAATGCACATGGGTTTGGTCATTTGATGTTCTGTAATTATTAGAGTATTACATTATTGACAGTAGGCATACTCATCTCTAATTCCTAGATAATGTGCATTATGCTTTTATCTACTGCTTGCACATCACCTGTTTGCGATTCCAGGGATTTTTTCCGAACACCCTGTAACTAATCCAATTAGACATATTAGATCCAATTAGCACGCCCTCAAGTTCAAAGAGGATGTTTTTCTCGCCAATCAATAGCTATTTCTGAAGCCACGTACGTGCATTACGCGTGACTTTTCCGATTTAATAGCACTCCATTTCTACGACTTTTTCCATATAATTTGCATCATAATCGAGCTGGTTATGGCCTTCTATCTTGCATGTCAAAAGCAACGTGTGCCACGAGGCAAATCCACTTCATTTGGATTACGATGGCGTTGCTATGGATTCATCCGTCCCTCCATCCTCTCTCCCCAGTGTTTTAAATTACTGGGAGCATCTGTCAGATCGTCCTTCATCTTCTCCATCTTCATCTTTTTCTCTACCCCAGCTATGAGCTATCTTTTAAAAACCCATTCACGTTTTTAAAAAAAAATCTCGAAGGAAGTTTGTGCGCTATAACATCCTTCTCAGGGCACACTTAAACTCGAGCAGCACTTTGCATTTTATCATCTGTGTTTTCACTCTTATGGCAAACTCTAATCTTTGGGCATGAGTATCCAAGACACAACTCTGAGTTTGTAAGTAAGAACAGATTTGGGGACTCGGCCTGTGTTCCCTCAACGCTAAACACGCCCTTGAGGTTCAATGACCATAGCCCTAAAACAAGTGCTGTCCTAAGACATTAACAATTTTGGTAAAGTCGAGCTAATCAATAAGAATTATTTTCCGGGTTAGTATACAATTTTTGAAGGGGGTTTATTTCAGGGTGCGTATGGAGAGATCTAAGGGTCGGGATAAGTCAGGGATGTGTAAAATGGTCTAGAAAGTCAGGGAAAATTCAGTTTTTGCTGGTAATTCAAGAAAAGTCTAGTAACTTTCTTCTGAAAGGCATATGATTAGTAATTATACGAAGAGGTTAACGTTCCATTTTTCAAAAAAAAGTTTCACGTATAATTTTTCCTATAAACTATAAATATTGGTAACCAACATTTTTTATGGAAAAGTAGGTTTGTCTTATTATTTTTGCAACTACTACTTTATGTATTGTAATTTCTTTATTTTTGATGCATCCCCAGGTCTAAATATGTCCTTGTTTGAATGTTTTTTCTCCATTAGGATTTCTTTTTTTAAGTTAAGTAAATTTTGCTTGGACTCTTACGGAACTGGCTGGTCAGGGAAAGTCAGGGAAACAGCTTTATAAATTTCGGTACGAACTCTGATGTGGTGAGAAACTTATTTTGAAAGTTTTTTGTTTGAATGTTAGTTTTCCTATTCAGCTTGGGTTAGTGATGGAAAGTTAGGGAAACGAATGTTTTTATAAATCTTGATAACATGGGAAATTTATTTTAAAAGTTACTTCTAGATTTCTACCGAATGTTTGGATGTTTATATTTCATACGGAATTTATTTTCATAAGTTCAGGGAAATTTACATGGGTTAGTAAATTACATTAAGCCAGGGAAACGAATGGTTTTTGTAAATGTTGGTACGAACCCTGATATGGTCACGGGGAAACTTATTTTGGAAGCTTTTCCATATTTCTAACAAATGTTTCTCGTTGGAGATGGCGGGATGCTGCCTTTTAAATTCTGTCAAAGGTCGGTTTTTACGAGCGTACGTCCTTTTTCATTAGCTCCGAAGGCTAATTCTCGTACATGTACATGTGGAAAAAGTTTTCCCCCACTCCATTAGCACCCAACTGCCACCATTGGCTCGATGATGGCCAGCTGGACGTGGGGGATGGGAAGAAGAACAATCGATGTAATCAAGAGCACTTTCTCGGACACCCAGGCATTTCGTCCGCAATTTCGCTGGGCATCTGTCAGCTTATCTCATTGGTGGTGGTGCTGTGTACTCCTCTTTGGTCTCTGGCTTTCTGCTGCTATCTGCTTTGCCATTTTCGTTATATCAAATTGCCAGACGAGCTCATTACGGTCAATGGCGATCCTGCAGCGAGCAATGGTCCAGCAAACTCTCTTCAGAGGCTGCCGTTCTCTTCGGACATGGTTGTAAGTGGACAGCGACGAGTGCCAATAACCAGTTTCAATATTTTGATATTGGTGTTCCTTCATCATTGCGCAATATTGCCAGCCTTTCTGGAGCTCATCCAGCCCTACTTCCTTCGTGTTTCGTGCGTGTTGGGCAATAAATAAATCGCATCATTTTCTCATCGAGTGCTGAAGTGCATTCTGGGAGCTGGCACCACGTGGATTGGAGGATTGGTTGCCAGTTTTAAGCACTGGGCTAATGACGACCAACCTGTCAAATTGGCAACCATCTTGCAATAAATCTCCTACTGCAGAAATTGGGCAGCTAGCAGGCGAATGTGCCGGAGAAATTATATCGACGAAGATCAACGCTGAACGTTGCCAGGCAAAGGAGTGAATGGAATATCAATGCAGGCAGGATTAACCAGCTAGACCAACAACGGGACCACCGAAATTCGACTTATACGTGTTTTTCTGTGAAATTCGGATAATTAGTACGTTGGAATGTGTTTGGAAGCGTCAGTGGCTACTCTTCGAAACAAGTGTTGAACGGAATTGCAGTGACTTCGGTTTGATTTGATTCTCGCAGGATCTGCTGAAGATCTGTCAAGCAATCACGAATTGGAATTACGACTTGTATATGTTGCTCCAAAACTTCGGTTCTTAATTGGACTCTAAATAAGAAACGTCTTGGTATGCCATAATCGCTGGATGTTACACGAAAAACATAAGTTCTGAATGTTCTTTTAATGAATATTAATTGGCAGGAATATAAAAACTAAGAAAATGTAAACCTACGGAACTGGCGCTGAAACTATGCTCGTTATGAAGCTTTTTCTTCTTGTATTGACGCTAGTTTGACAATACTTGTTGCATCTTTCTCCTTACTTTCAAGTAATTTTTGCATCATTTTCTTTACATACCCAAGATATGGTCAAAATTTCGTAAGCTTGAGCATAGTGTTTTCTGTTTTTTTCCCTCTGCTTTCATTAACCAGACCTTACTTTCTGCATGTATTGTTTTCCTGCTTCCAATTCCTAGAAACGATCAAAATTTCATAAACATTCCTAGTATTGACAATACTTTTTGCATTATTTCTCTGCTTTCATTGTCCAGAAGTTATCAAAACTTCACGATAACATATTTTTCATCTTAATACTGCATGACAATATACTTTTGATATCATTTTATCTGCCTTAAATGGCTAGAGATGATCAAAATTTCATCAATGATTTTCAGCTTGTTCAAATTTTCAATGATTATCATTGACACTAAAGCCTGATTGTGAAGCTGATCTCAAGATGAACAGCCGTGATTAATCGATGTTCATTCGAAGGAACTCTGTCGTTATTAGCATTAATATTCGCGATTAAAATTGCCATTTTTCTGGACATTAATGGGTGTTAATGAGGACGTCACGAGTGGACAAGGGTTCGCTAGGTTCAACGGTCTGACGTTGACGATAATTTGATAACTTTTGACCTTGACTGAGGCCTCCAAACCGCTATAGATACGTGCATCGGATTTTGCGGAATTTAATTAATTGCCCTTTGAACAGCGTGGTATCGCGAACTACTAAAAATTTATCGAGCGTATGACGTCATTTCGCCAAAAATCAATTCGATGATATGTGACGTGGCTGACTTTTCATCCATTTTCATCCAAGCCCCACCTTATAAACTTCGTCACGAACATGGGGAAGATATCGAAAACTCATCAAGTGCACCATATGCATCCGGATTATTATCATTATTATAATTGAGCTTCGTCAGTGCCATGTGTGGTTTGGAAACCCATTAAAGAAGTCATCCCTATACGACTATCATTTAACATTTCTTAGCAACCGACATTTTTCCATCGTGTTTATCACTAGCCCTGGTGCCGAAAATATTTTTATCTATTTTTTTCCCAACAACGAAAAAAAGAGAAATTTTTCGCGCCTCATCAGTGACAGGATGATTGGTCACGCAGCCTGGGAATTGTGACACAAATGTGAAATTCTTCGATGCTCTATACTGAATCTCAAATTTTTATATTTTAAACAACGTTACATTTTTGAGTTTTTTTGCATTTTTTATCATCATCTTCATCTTCTTTTGAATTACTGAGGATATTCTGGCATCTTGGTGGTCTTGTTGACACGAAGAGGGATTTGTAACGTCGGAGAAGGAATTTTTGTGGCATTTAAGATTTTACCCATGCTAATGACTCCTTGCAGTTTTTCAAATTCCGAGCTGTAATGCACGTTTCTCGAATTTTAGCAGTTTTGGACTTTGACACTTGGATTATTTCAAATTAGAACTGATTCACAGTTTTGGACTTGGACTGTTTCTTATTATTTTTTCTTGGACACAGAGAATACACCGTGGGGAACTGAGCAAAAATTGAATTACATGTACAGTAGTTTCTCGGTGACCTTCAGGTATGAATCCTGAATCTGATGAACACCTTAGAGCTGAAGGCTTCCTCTATCCATGTTTGAAACGAGCGTCCTGGACAAGCTAACGTTGATCTGAAGTTTATTGCTGACGTTTATTATGCACGTGACCCCAGATTATTAAGTCGATCAAACCTCTGCGACCTACACTTTTATCTTCGACCTACAGGTGCGACTTGCATCTGATGGACTCCAAATCGAACTGAAGCACTGAAGGCTTACTACTAACTCATCTACCAGAAATGTCCTGGACAAATCAGCACTGATCTGCATGTGGTTTATCACCACTTTTTTATCATGCACATGATCCCGAACCATTAAGTCAACCTGATTTAATCTCCGCGACCTACAGGTGTTACTCTTGTATCTGTGAGTGTCCTGGACAAGTCAACTTTGATCTGTGGTTCATTACCAACATTTGCTGTGCACGTGACCCGTGACCACGAACGACTACATCTACTTAACCTCCGCGACCTACGGATGTACGTGACACTCGACTTGTATCTGGGACCTACCTGTGTGATACTCGACTTGTTTTTGCTACCTACAGATGCGACACTTGTGTCTGATGAACACCCTTCGTACACTGGTTAAAGTGTCCTGGACAAGCCAACACTAATCCACGGTTTATTACTACTGTTTATCATACACGTGACTGGTGACCACCTAACTCAGGTGACTTGACCTCTGGTCATCTGCACCCCTCGATTCTTTACTTTCCAAGACGCGTTCGCTTGAGACTAACTCTTCAGACTCCTTCTGTTTTCGGTTATCCCGGTCAAGCCAAGACCGTTTGTTGCCTGCTGTCGACGTTGTTTCAACGTTTTGAGTTTCCAACCTGCAGCGTTATCTGAAGTCTCATTTCCCAGCATGCTCGCTGCCCTCACCACGCATTGTTTTCGACGAACCGCGAGGTTTTCCCATTGCAACACCGATTTCCGTACACATTTTTTTATTGTTTAATTGACTCTCACGTGGCGATACGCTAGATGAGCCAGCCCAGCGTACTGTACACGTGAAGCTGCTCTTCCACCCAGGCAGCTACAGCCAAACAGTGAGACTCTGGAACTGTGAAAATTAATGCAATGCGTTGACGTTTCCAAGGCACCACCACCACCACCATCATCATCATCTTCGTTTCTTGGGACTACCACTAGCTATAGCAAGTGATTCTCCCTAGCATGGAATTGCGGCTCGATCCATCGCCATGCCCGTCTCCGATCGATCGTCGCCGACTCCCAGCACCGATGGCCGGCATCGGACTGACCGCTGTCCACCGTCGACGTCGTCCGCCAAAAGGAAAACCAACGGCGATCCTCAGCCTTCCAAGTGCAGGAGCGGACTGGAGCTGACCATCGCATCGACCACCGCCCCCACCCATCGACGACTGAGGGTCATCGACGACTACTCGGACGTTCCCTCCTACGCCACCATCGGACCCAGGAGGGCCAATGGCTGCTACAGATCGTCGCCCTCGTCATCCTCGCCCTCTCCCGCATCCACTGTCGGACCCGTTCGCAGCCCAACGTCCGACTCGGGCTCGGCCACCAGTTCAGGGGTCACCCTGCGGTCGCCCTCCGGACGCAGCCTGGGACACGCCATGTCGCTCTACACGGACATCTTCAGCACCCAGGCCAAGATAAGCAAGGTAAATCATCGTGGACATTGTGTCCGCCCTGTTCCTCTTGTTTATTATTGAGTGGTTGGTCACTTGATCCATGTGTCAAAAGACAGTCATGACGGAAGCTGATCACGTGTTGATTATAGTCCTCTTCAATACTATTTACAGTACTCGATTCTAAGGCAGGCAGTATATACGGGCTGCGTACGTGGTCATTTAATGGTCAGCCTGGTTGATCGATGTGTGAACAAATGTTGTCATGTCAGAAGTTGACCTCATGTCGGTTATACAGTTTTGTCTTAACCTTTTTGGGCCTCTTCAGGACTGTTTCAGTACTCGGTGCTAAGGTAGACAGTACAGGGTGCGCACATGGTCGTTGATTGGTCAGCCTGCTTGATCGATGTCACGTACGTGTTAAAAGGTGTTGTCATGTCAGAAGTTGACCGCATGTTGATTTTACGGTTAGACAGTTGTGAAGTTTTGATTTGAGAAATTTGGTCCTCTTCAGGGCTATTTACGTTACTCGATTCTCAGGACACGCTTCGCCATTGAATGGTCGGCCTGCTTGATCTATGTGTGAAAAGATGTTGTCATGTCCGAAGTTGACCTCGTGTACATGTAGGTTGCACAGTTGTACAGATTTGAAGTTTGTCATCTTCAGGATAAATTGTCTATACTGTATTGGTAGACACTACAGGGTGCGAACGTGGTCATTGAACGGTCAGCCTGCATGATCGACATGTCATGTCCGAAATTTACCTAGTGTTGATTTGCACCTGTCCAGCTGTCCGGCGTTTTGAACGGTGTCTTTGACTTGACCCTTTTGGGTCCTCTTCAGGATTGCATTGCTCGTTACCAAAGGGATACCAGTTGTCATCTTGAGGGTTTTCATGATAAGTGCAGGATAGATGCCAATCTCTATATGAGATGTGAAATAAAAAACTTTAGCTAAGGAGTTGTTCTTCTAGATTTTCAAAAATTGGTTGAGAAAGGTGCGGTATTATTACGTATGAAGGTAAAGTGCACAGCATACGTGCAGCACATTTGAATTTAGCATACTATAAATAGAGACCCTTAAACGATAGTTTACGTTCCTCGTACAGCTAATGTCACGAGTCTTAAAATTGAAATGCAAATGAAAGACGAACTCGTTTTTTTTTTGCCCCCATACATGCACCACAATACGATGCATCGAGTGAGTCAATTGGAAAGTCATGCAGGTAGATTTTCATCCGACTCACTCCGTAATGACGCGAATAACGACGGCATGAATAAAACATGCGACTATTAATTGGTTTATTATAATTTGGACACGAATTTTCGTTCCTCTTCAAGAGAGGCCACTTCCTGCGCATTGTTTCTGAACTGAGTGTTGTGACGTCAGACATCATCGTCGACGTCCTACTTGTTTCCACGTACATGAACTCCAGAGTGCTGCCAATGAACGCTAGTCTAATGCTGATTGTGAATCGTAAAAAATAATTTCGTCATTTCGTGGTGTTTTTTATCGCGGCTAAGTATGCAGTTTTGAAATATGCTTTGTTTGAGATTTTTATGGATGTATCTCGTTAGATGGCAACGTAAAACCAACATACTCGACGATAAAACGTGTTGTCAACAGATATGAGCAATGTTGCAAATACTTGTGTTCAGTACAGATTTCAATGGAATGTACAGTATATACATGTACATTGTACAGGTGTGATTCAAAAATGAGTAACAATTTGAAGCAGTCTGGAACGTTATCCAGAAGACATTCAGATATGGTTCAGGCGTCATTTTATAGCAAGACAAAGTTTTACTTCCAACAATCGTTTTTTTTTCAATGTCACTGACATTGGTGATATGGGAAACATCACATCAGCAATCAGTTTATCGATAAACCTAATGTAGGCTAATGGTAAGTGGATTTGTTAAGCAGGATCGTGGTGACTACCAACCTGGAAAACTTAGGGGATTTTGAATTTAAACCTGGAATTTTTCAGCATCAAACCATAGATATTAATAGATATTAATATTTCTGAAAAACGTTTTCGAGAATTAAACACCTAAAATCCGTTATTGCTGGTAATTTTTTTCCTTAATTTTATCTGTTGAATTAATTTCTGTCAATATTAATATTTGTGAAATTTTCAAATTTTAAAACTGCATTATTAGTGCTGTAGTTTTCATAAAAAATCCCTCAAAATTTGTCATTATTGCTATTATTTCCAACAACAACAACAACAAAATAACATTACATCATGATCCTGTGAAAACTCAGGGAATTTTGTTTTCAGAAATTTCTAGTCACCATGCCATCAGAAAACATGTTTTGAAAAAAAAACGAAATTAATCAATGCCACGCATTTCTTACATTGACATGACATCTGCTAATTGTCAGCCATGTTTGATCACTGGTGCAGGATCTGCTGATCCAGGGTTCCCTCAATAAATACATGCTCTGCATCGACCTGGGTTTCAAAACACGATTCCCATCGAAATTTCTTTTCCATGTACACGTAGTTCATCACGATGATGGATGAGCCTGCTCATCAAATCTGTTGGCTTTCGCTTTAACTTTCATCAAAACTTGTTGAAAACTTCAAAATCAGCAATTCAAGCCTAGGATTGTAATATGTCGGGAGGGGTCATTGCTAGCCAGCGTGACGTTAGACAGCTCCGTATCACAGTTTTGAAAACGAAATGAAATTCAGTTCACGTTTCGCAACCGTAATGCAATACTGGAATGGAGTGAAAATGTACTCGACACCGAGTTAATAACACATAAAAACTCCGGTCTTGGACACCTCTTTGGGTATGGCATCTCAAACGTGTGACATTTTAAACCAAAAGACCATTTCGACAAACGTACATACTGTATGTATATGAAGGGTGCCAAACCGTAACTTTATAAGTGCTTGGAAATCAGCTTTTGCACACCAATAAACGTTCATAAAAGACATTTTCTCGTGTCAGGTATTGCACATATTGCACCCTAAATAAACGCATTGAACGTATCGTATCCTCCATAAACGTTCATAAATACTTTTTCTCATGTCAGGTAGGCAGCTTCGCATTGATTCCCTTTATATTTTCATTTGACAGTGAGGATGAAGTTTCCTTCACATTAATGTCGAAGTTCCGCAACTTATTTTTAAAGCACTGGCTCGGTTCCATGGGTTCCCATGGGTTAAACAATGAATAACCTTCGTTCATTTCCACCCTAACAAAGTTTGCCTCAGTGATTTTTATCATTATACCTCTGATATCCGCAATTTTCGGGGCTTACTACGGAATGTACCACACTCCACCATAGACGCAATGAGAAAGCGGACTTCTCCTAACGGCTCGTAGGCTGGCAGTGATTGCATGGCGGTTAGGGGAAGCGTAATAAAATTGCGTTTTCAAGTCAGTTTAGGACCCCAATCACTTCATTCCGCTATTGCGAGTGAAAGATGGCACATATAGCTGTACAATGCAATAAGATAAAACATGTTTGGGTTTTTAAGCACCTAACAACCTTATACTGTAGTTAGATATCCTTCGTACCGAATGTCTCAAATTTATAGGGTGACATTTAGTGTAATATTCACACCTTGAGCAAGTGGAATTACTATCTTGGAAAAAAGTATAACAGAAATGTGGAGGGGGGTAGCAAGTAAAACAAACCGAAAATAAAAGCATTGCAGGGAGTGGTGCTCGGACAAACAGCTAGGGGGTCTCGGTTACATTATCTTATTTAACGACCATGTTTTCGGATTTTTTCCCTCCATCTCTCCTTGTCCCTCTGACTCAAATCCATAGGCATGTACATGTACATGTACAAATGCTTACATTCCTGGAAGTAGGAAGAAAGACATCATCTACCTTTCGCATCTGCTATAAGTCTAATTTTACGATATAATCCCGTGCAGGGGGAAATGGCCAGAATGTCAGTATAAAAATGCGGAAATGTCGAGAATACTAATGAACCGAGGAAATGGGTTGGCGATTACGGAGATTTTAGTTGTGTGAGGATAAGCGAAGGAATCGAGTGAGTTACATTACATAAATCGAGCATTTTGTGGTATTTTCAACTGACGAAATTGAGCACCACGCCGACTGGTGGTCGTTGCTGAAATGACTGACAAAAGTGAAACTTACGTCATGTCAAATGCCTTGGTCACAGTCGCTATTTCTCGCAGCTTAAACATAATTATCACGTTATTAATATAGGAGAACAATTGTAATCATTGTTGGAAATGACAACACCATTCATCAGAGAATGGCGGTTAAAAACGATGTTGGACAGCAATCAAGTTTGTTGAAACAATGCTGCGAAAGCATTAATTGACATATTTATACACTGATTTATGTGGGTATAGAACGTGCCATATCAAAGTTTCAAAGCTGACATAAGTTTTTGCCACGCTTGCAACGTCCACCAGAATAAGGTCAATCACTTATGCAACAACAAAAAAGTGCAACATACGTTTAACTTATGATTACAACGCACCAAAACAAGTAAACGTGTCGGAATATGGTAAAAAATGCCGGGTCATTGGAAAATACTTTACATGACAACTTTGAAGTAGTCTAGAAATTTGTCCAGAATACGTAGCATTTGTGATATGGCCAACATCCCGCAAATTCAATTTCTCGAAAAACCCATAAGACAAAAATTAAATGGTGCTAATCACAAGGTGTCTGGAAATATCTATCATGAATTTTAGGGGATTGGCAGAATTTATTCTCAGGCTGATACTGAAAACTCCAGGTTTCAATTCAAAATCCCCTGAGTGTTCAAGGTTTTCCAGTTTGAATATAAATAATTCCCTTAGTTTTTCACGTTGGTAGTCACCATGGAAACCCTGGTTAGGGGACGTTCAAGTATTGTCATCTCACGTGTGATTTCTTGAAAAAAGCATGCCAGACTGATTTTTTTGGGAAAATAAATGCAGCATCCATATATCATTGACAGCATTATCCAGGGAATTTTAGGGACTATTGTAGAAAAATAGATGATATTCATGCATTCAAGTTAGTATTTTCTGTGCGTGCTCCACCTGGGAATGATGCACATTTTTGGGTATGTTTCTTCACCCCAGTAAATCGTCGAGGAATATAATAATTCGTGAAGTCACCCTGTTAGTGTCAAAGGGGACTGTCATGGCCTGGCGCTAGGGGATGAAAGTAAATACATCCGAAATAGTAGGAATGCTGGCTGTTTTTTTGATGCAGTCTGTTATTCAGCTAAGGGCCAAACTCATTTTAAATGGAGTTTTTGACCATTTGTTTTCGGGGGTCGTCTTATTCGTTTATTAAAAAGAGCCTTTTTACTTTTGATAAATCGTTTTCGTGGGTGGTCCTCTCGCTCGAGGACAGGGGGGAAGAAATACGAAATATGCTTTGATGGCGAGTGTGCTCGTTATGATAATGACGACAGAAAACAAAAGCTCGGTGAGATTTAAATGAAGGCTCGGAAACTAATCAAACTGGGCAAGGCAGTGCAGTGCAATAATTTTGAATGATAATGTCTAATAATCCTTGTATATGAGCCTAATCGATTTTTATCTAGTAATGAAAATCATTTTCATTGGACCTTTCCCAATGCCAGTCGATTTTGCTATCGGAAAATCACCTATTATGGATTTCTTGTTTGATTTATACTGTTTAGGTTTTTTTTAAGGTGCAGTCCAATATCTGTCAACAGCTATGCCCAACCGCAAAACATATTTGCCACCACGTATGGGATGTGCCTTTGGCCAGTGTTTAACTTATTTTTCAAAATTATAAATTTTGTCTATTATTTATTTAGCGGCAATAATAATTTTAAAGCAAAAGAAATGCTCCCCAAACATGATACCAATGGCCATCTTAGGGGTTATGTTGAAATACCGGTATTTTGAATTTTTATGCAATTAGAAAATGCTTCAAGCGTTTCTGGTTATTTTCAATAATTAGGATAAAGGCTCATGTCCTAGCTAGCTTGTATTGCTGCCCTCATTTACATTATCTTTGTTAAATTGTGACATTTTTGACAAATAGTAATTTTCTAGAATTAGTTTCTGACCTCGCCAATGGAAGTAATGCAATTTAGTTTATTACAACAATTTTACAAGTATGCAAATTTATGCTCAATTTAAATCCCACCAAATGTTTGGATTAATGAGATCATAATTGTTGCATGTTCCTGCAGTTGAGAGTATTTTTTTAGATCCACATGTACATGTATCAATCCTGATAAGCAGACACGAAATCAATAGAATTAACAGCTGATTAACAATTATAATAGCAATTGAAATAAAGGCAATAGAGATTGAGGACATTTGACTTACGGTATGTGTAGTATAATGATGCTTTATCGTCTTTCGCTCTTATTTGCTTAATAATTCTCCTTGTTTTGAAATTGAAAAATGTCCATGCAATAACATGTCATCGACACTAACTCCACCTGCTTGCTTGGATGGATGTTAAAATAATTTACTTTTGAAATTCACGAAATTAATAGGATTAAAATTTCCCAGATGCAAAGATAATTGTGGGGAAAACCTAAAAATCAATATATGAAATACTCGATTATTAATATGTACCTTGAGATAAATTCGTACATGCATAACATGAAGGCCGTCACAACGTAAATTCCAATAAATTGTATTTCATTGTTGATTCGTGATTGAAAAACACACTCAAGGATACAGTGCCAGAACCCAAGAGCTATTATTCGCAGCATATGATTATATCCATCACGTTAATTGCCCATTTCACTAGAAAGTGTAATTAAACACCCCTCCTCAAATAACGAAATGGGAAGGAGATGTAAAGTTATTATCCTGTGTTTTTGAAAATTATTCATAAATAGGGGGCCTGGATTAGCGTTGAACAAATCCTTGTTAAAGCAAACATACAGTATATATATGCTTGAGGTCAAGTCATTACATCGAGGTAGGGCACGGAGATTGAAACGTATATAAAGGTGTCTAATTGAGATCAAGCTTATGGATGCATGTGAACAAAACGAAGGCGAAATCTACAAACAATAAGAAAGTAACCTTTGTGGAAGACCTCTATCCCCTCTACCCCTGGTGATCAAATTGTTTGCTGTTCTGTTGGTCTCCTCCAATTGAATGAGAAGACAGATGTAAAGGAATTGCCCAAAAGGACGTAAAATTGCACATGGTTTTTCTCCCGCAGTTAGTTGGACATCAAAATTGATAGAAACCACTGTATCCCCCATCTGTCGACGGTTTATTTTGTGGGAAAACGTGGTTAATGTAAAACGGTGAAAATCAAATGGCTACCGTATGTCAGTTGTTGCATAGCCCCCATGACAGGTAAAATAAAATGTGGTTTTTGTAGTCAACAGTCAACTTCGTACAATAAGTTAGCAATTATCCAACCTCAAATACTTTGGCAAGCACATGTCAGTAATCGACACGAGAAAGTCCTTCATTTCGTTGCCTCGCCATTTTGCCATTTTATGATTTTAGGCCATGGCTGTGATAAAAAACAGCAAACGTTATCCATATTTGATAAATAGTTTTGTACATATCGACTGCTTGTTAATAAATATGTATGGCGTTTACTTATGGGCTAACCTTTGACAGTCCTCCGAAACTCGTCACTGTTTGTAAATAAAGAAAAGTAATTAACCAAATTCACGAAATAAAGTTTAGTTCTACGTTTTCCCAAAATTTGGTATTTGTAACCCTAACGGGTTTTTTTTTAAAAAAGGGTGACTGACCGTCTGGAAAATCTGGAAAAGTCAGGGAAATTCATCTAATGTCTGGAAATTTGTTGTGGTACCACGATGTTTGTGAATTTCTTTTTCTGAATAATTTTTCTAAGGTGTTTTCATTATCATTGATATTTCCTAATATTTCCTATGAAAAATCCACTAAACTTTACCTAAAATCCGTTGTCTGCTATTTTTTTTTTAATTTCGCCTATGTCGTTTCTAAATGATAAATACGCTAGTTGACTACTTAGCAAGTCTTTCTACGGATCAAATTTTTCAACAAAGTATTTCCCTGCAACTTTTCCTTTATGATGAATAATTAATACAATTCCAAAATAAAAGTCCGCAAAAATTCAGTGTTTGAGATCTAGTGATTTCATCCACCGCTGTCGTTATTAATACGTCGAAAATCCATTATTTCTCGAAATTTCTCAAACATTTCGCCTACTGCATTTCCTTAATTGCTAATATTATTTCTATTTACAAAATTGTTGGCTAAAATCCATAATTTCGTGATGTAGACTTTCTAAAATATCTGCCATGTGGCATTTGAAACGAGACACTTCTTTCCCATCTGATCTGGGTCTATAACCATCTCTTCCCTGTCCTGCTCATGATTTTAACACTACTTAAATTGCTTCAATAAATTCCAAACGAATTGACGACTCCCAAGTTTTGAAGTGTGATAGACCAAACACACGACCTGGCTTTTTCTGAAGTGAAAATATATCAAATCCCCAAAAAGTGTTAAAGTTGTCTGGAAATTTTCCGAAAAATGATCTGGAAGACCTGGACTTTATGATCACCCTGCACATACATCATCCCAAATCTGCTGTAATATGCTTTTCATTTCGTTCACGTTGAGCAGTTAAAACTGAACATAATTCTCGTTTGTATTTTGATGTATTGCC
Source organism: Kryphioiulus occultus (assembly GCA_034687865.1). Taxonomy (NCBI): domain Eukaryota; kingdom Metazoa; phylum Arthropoda; class Diplopoda; order Julida; family Julidae; genus Kryphioiulus; species Kryphioiulus occultus. Next base: position 16,350 of record JAQGAF010000753.1, on the reverse strand, counting down.
GCCTGTTTCTGTTTCCTATCTTCCACGATTCATTGTCTCAAATTAAAATTGTTCGAGTCATCCCCCTGGATACGTTGTTCGCAACAGAGGCAAATTCTCCGTATGAATTCATACGCTATTTCGCGCACCCTGCTGCGATGCTTCGTACTCTGATTGCCTGAATTAATATAAACGTTATTTATGTTTGTCCAGCTCGCCACCGTACCGAGTGGGCATTTTATGGCGCGATAATATCTCAACATGCATTTCAAAAAAATTATGACCAGCTTGACCGAAAGGGACATGGATGCCTGCTCGCTTGTATACCGTATAAGGCATTTAACCTTATGGTGGAAATATTAAAATGGCGTTTATGATGATCCTCGATGATAACCATCCTGACGTTTATCCGCACGTCAAGATTTGTTGCACTGCCATTTTGTGCCCCTTGTAAACGCCATGGGAGGTCTCACATATGGCTGTGCAAAGTTTTGTATACGATTTCGCCCACTCATGAACATGCTTGAATTAATGTCCCATGCGGACATTATCAGTAGGTTTCGTAAACCTAACTGCGATGAGTGTGTGCTACCTTACCTTGCAATGACTGAAAAGTATTTTTAAATTTTAAACTGCTTGTCAAGTACCTCGTGGTTTCAGAAATAGCAGGGTTCGTATAGCCCTGGAATGTCAGGGATGAGTAAAATGGTAATGTGCAGTCAGGAAAAATTACGAATTTTTGCTGGTAGTTGAGGGAAATCCTTTATGAAGATCATATGATTATTAATTTTGCAAAGAGGCTGACATCGCAGTTTTCAAAAAAATGTCACCTACACTGTTCTCTTAATTATAAATACTGGTAAACATTTTCTTTATAGAAATGTGTAAATCTACATGTACTTTACACATGTATCTCACCAGTAAAATCTTTCACGTTTTTTTAAAATTATGGTATATTAACCCATACCAGTTGTAAGTTTCTTACAAGTTGGATTCATCCTTCTTTGTGTGAGATTCCTTGTTAAAGGTTTGGCATATCTGGATAGATACAGAAAGTTACAATGTTGTAAAATTCGAGTAAACGTATGTAAATAATGGTTACAAAAACACAACCTTGCGTTTCAACCCCATCAAATGTTTTGTTTACTTGTTATTACGCATCTCAACTTGGCTACAAATATAAGTTATCGACTTTGGTGTAACCCTTGTATGCCTTGTTCAAATTACAAGTGCGTCACGCTGTGTAATTTTCGACTCAATTAAAACGAACAGTCTATAGTATTGCTGAAGGCAAGGCGAGTTAATGGCCTGTGAAAAGGGAAGACTCCCTTTTTTATTTCACTGCTTTTTGTTTCTGCTTCATGGACAGTAATGAAAGTATATAAATTAGGAGGGTCCCTTTTCAACGTATATACGTGACAATTATACGTGTAGTCTGACTTAAAAGTATATGCGTAAGCTACTTTTTGTCACTTTGTGTTAATATATTGGACTAATTATGCATCGAATAATAATTCAAATTATCAATGTCAAAAATTCAAATGCAATGTATGCATGGATGCAGTACAGGTTGATATTTCAACAGTTTTGCCATGTCGAAAATCGAATTTTCATCTGAAAAATTAACCAACTGCTTTGTTGTGCGTATTTTTGGGGGTCAGGCATTGTAGTTGCAATCACTATGGCAAACACAACGGACGATTGTCATGGTAATTTTCAAGTCGTTTCACAATGGATCACAATACAGTTCAATGGCTATTTCCTTAACGACCGGTTTTATTATTGATTGTAATCTGGTGCGTTATTGGATCAGTATGTTGTGATGTGAATTTCAATTCGGTGAAAAGTATAAATAGGCTTACCCATCTTTTTTATTGCAGTTGACCCTATGCAAATGACCCTAAATTTTCGAATGGCTTTTTAAAATTAAAATTGCAAATATTTCCAATGTCAGTTTTGATTCAAGACATTTGAAATTGAAATTAACAATTTCGTATGCATAATTTTCATCAGTTTTCTAAATGTACGTCTAGTAGCACGATAATATGAATCAAAATATGAAATGTCTTAATAGGGATAATTTCACATCATCATTTCCTTTAATAGTAGCTGGTTCTATAAAAGAACAGTAATTGAAATAGTCAGCTTGTAAATCAGTGGTTCTTTAACACTACATCTGCGATTGCATATGCTTTTAAGAAAAAAGTGTGGATTCATTTTAATACATATTATCGTGTATGAGGGTCTGGCCATCGTCAAATCTTATCTAGACGCCTAGACGAGTTTTAAGTTGGATGGAAAAGGCACGCAAAAATGAAGATTACTTGACTATGGATTTTTTGGCTGTGAGAGAAAAATGCTGATGGCGGGGTTTGTTTTGTAAGACGCTTCGTGATAAATTTCGCAATTTTGAAAGCAATAGGCACAACATGTGGGCAAAAAGTCAAAGTGCTCAGGGATATTTGTGTCGTGATGGGTGTATACTAATTTCATCAGACGTCTACGGAAAATCTGAAATAAGCTGACATCTTAAATATATAAAAATGATTCTATATTTGACACAAATACCTCTAATCTGGATATCAATTATTTCAGTGATTTAGAATATTTTTAATGTGCTTAGATTTTTATGCTCACTCAATTTAGCGTTTTTGAGTGAAAAACACAAACCGTAAAGATTCACGGAATAGATAATTAATCGGTGGCATATTCCATTGACTATTTGTCCAACATATTGTGTCCACAATGACAGGTATTACTACTGTATGTTTGCTGTTGTGCTGCCCCTTGAAATGGGCAATCTAGCCCTACGGACTTGTCATTCGTGGTTGCTGTTGTTTGATGTATCTGGGGAAGTTGTGATTGAAACCAAATGTTAAGTGAATGATGGTATGGTACCATCAAGTGGCTAATTATTATTGCAATTTAGCCGAGTTTAATTACACAAAAGTTAATTTCCCAACCAGACTGAAGAAGTAAACATTTTTAGGTTATTGGCTCTAAAGGTCGCACTTTGGACTGAGACGTAATGTAACTCGAGTGCAAACGCCTGCGTTTTATCAAAACGCTTAATTTGTTTTGTAATTGCAGTAAAACTAGTTCTAAATGCCAACGACATCTTCACGACCCATTGGGGATCTTTTAAGTGCTGCTGTCGAGGAAGTGCTGTGTGATATGGAGTTAGTCTGTCAACCCAATTTAACTCCAACGGCCCCACATTCTAATAGACATTGAGATTTGATTGAAGGCATGAAAAAGTCATTGAAAAGTCATGGAATTTGCAGTACCAAATCCAGTACAGTGTCCATACCGTCAGGGAAATGAAATGTGGTAAGGCAAAAGTCGGGGAAATGTTGACAGTTTGTCCATAAGTCAGGGAAAACGTTCAAAAATTTTGAATTTCAATTATTTTTACTATTGAATCAAAAAAGGATCCGAAAAGCGAAAAGCTGCTAACTTGGAAGCAGAGACAATTGACCCAGAAGTGTTCCAGTTACTCAGAAAAATACAAAAATATACATGTACAGTGTAGTTAATTGTAGTGTTGAAAGTAAAATTAATTCTACTTATATGTGGCATTTTTTATTTGATATGTTAGGGAAATTAATCGAATTTGGTCAGGGAAAGTCAGAGCAAATTTTTGTTATGAAATCTGCAATATGCCCTATTATAGTTCTCGCATACCCCCTACCAACACCCCATTCTAGCCCAATGACAATAATACTAATTGAACTAAAACTAACAACTTTAGTAATTAGTTTAGGCGAGAGCCTCCACAACCAACATTTGAAGACCTTTGTAATGTGATATTTCGCATTTATCGTTAGTTTGAATGGTTATCATGATGCAGCTACACCATCATGCAGTTGACAGTTAAAACAATAGCTCGATTGCTATACGTTTGTATCCCATTTCGACCTCAACATGCACTTATTTTGCATTTTCCAATTTGGTGATATTTGGCCAAAGGCAAGCAGGGCGCTGACCCCTGTCCTAATTGGCCGAGTATTCGGTCGTGTCGTGCATCTAGTTATCTGGAGTAGCCACGAGGGTGCGCGCTCGTTATCGCCATTGCATCTGGAAAACACTTGTCCGAGGGTTTCATGCAAATTAGCTGTCACACGCGCCTCTGCGAAAACACATGTTATACCGCCACGCATTGATTTTTTTCTTCTCTCCTTGCATATTTGCATTGTCATATTTTGGCATTGCAGGATACATGCCTATTTGACAGCTGACAAGCTGTGGAATTTACCACCGTGTCTATACTCGAAATCCTAGCTTAACCATAAGCCACCGCATAAACTCAATTAACTATAGCGAAGAGATCGCTCATTAATTACCAGTTGGTTGCGCCTAAGAAGCTGGAAGCGTTAATTGACGCCACTATCTTTTGGGAATCAGGAAACTGAAATGTTTGGACGAGGGACATTATGAGCTCAAAGGACCCGATAAGAGACTGGGGAAATTCAGGTATGCAATTATCAGTTCCCACTGACCTGGAAAATCTAGCTCCTACTTTCTGGAAGGTCAGGGAATGTCAGGGGAAATCAGGGAATGTCAGGGAATTCGTGAAAATGTCAGGGATATTAAGCTGGTTTGTCAGCCAATTGATTATGAGAATTTAAGTGGGCACCCTATCTGGAACTTGAAACAACCTGGAAAAGGCAGGGAAATTCAAATTTTCATGAACAAGTCAGGGAAATGTCATTCTCATGCACAAGTTAGGGAAACTTCAAGTTTTCATGCGCAAGTCAGGGAAATTTCATATTTTCGTGCAACAGTCGAGGAAATTTTAAATTTTCCAGCAGAAGTTCATGGAAATCTGTATCAGCTATAATGCTAGCTTTAAATTGCCATAGCCTTAAATGATGAATTGAAATTGTATATGATGCTGGTGAAACGAGGTCGTGTCTAGTCACAATTATGAGATAAAATGAGATTGTTGATTTGAGAAAGAGCATTTAACGATTTTCAACTTTTAAAATTATCAGTAATTGGCGAATTTTTTTTCGATGTTTTTCTATAAACACCTTGTGATAGTCGGAGCTTTTTCCAAAAACGTGGAAAAGTCAGGGAGGTTGAAAATTTAATTTCAGTAGGGACCCTGAAATTCATTGTACAATAGCAATGGATGAGATTGCAAATTGCACATGATTAGCTTTTCTGAACTTATTACCTTGCTTGGGGGTCATCCATGAGACAAGGGTTTAGTGGAAAGTAAGTGTATGTCCAGATCGTCAATTGGAATTTCGAGTTCAATATGGTTTATTAATATGATTTGTTTATTGACAATTGGAAATTGGGTAAAATAGATTTTAAACTGAAATATTGATGGTATCCAGGGCAATTGTATGGTCGAAACTACTGTTATTCTGATAATTCATATAATTCAATTACAGCTGACCTGCCAATGTTACAAGTATTTGTGTTTTAAACCGGTCATCTTGATCCAAAGCTTATAAAGTCAAATTATGCATTTTGTTCAATTGGAAAACTGTTTTTCAAGCTGAAAATAGCAACGTGGACAGATTGGGAATAGTTAAACAAGCCTAGTCTTACCCTCCCTCCATGTCATGAACATATTTCAACACGAACTGATAATGTCAATAAGAGGAAATTGAAATGTTTGAAAGGAAAGTTAGTCCGAGCCATGCAGGACACCTCAAAGTTTGATAAGCTGACATTTTCAAATCAATTTTGCGGAACGTGACTGCGCACGCCCCAATATTCATTTTATGAAAAGTGGTTTCGCTATACATGTACATGTACCTCCGTTGCGGTCTGGATCACAAACTCACAATTTAAGGATATAGTGTTGATAATCAGAACTAGATTTTTATTCGTAAATGCACATTGTATTAGGAATGACTCAAGTGTACATGAGTAATTTCTGTCAAAATTGTTTTTCATTTTTAAAACTTATTACGAGCAGGCTTTTTGAATTGTTGAATTAGTAGTTGAATTAGAAGGTTCCCCCAGACCTGGAAAATCTGGAAAAGTCAGGGAAATTCAACAAATCAATAAGTTGTGCATACATGTAGCTAGTTATTGGTTAGTACCAAAATCGAGATGACAAGCAATTCTGTATAAGAAATGAAAAAACTTAATCTACAGTATATTTGCTGTTTCCTCATGAAAATTTGTGTGCCATCTCTTGTTCATATATAAAATAGCAATACATACAGCATTACTTACAAAGGCATGTAATACATTTTGCATTTTCAGTGGTTATTGTGGTCAGGGAAATTTGTTTCAAAACCTGGAAAACTCAGGGCAAAGTCAGGGAAGTTCAAAATATGATCTCTGGGTGAACCCTGAGTTATTAAACGGAAAAAGTAACGAAATTTTTAGTTCTGGGACGCAAGTTTTCATCGATAAATTTCCATTGGTGGATGTTATGGGTTTTCTTTTACTGGATATAACATCGCCATTCATTAGAAATGGTTTCACATTTAAAAAAGATGGTTACGAGAAGATTTCTGGCCAACATGGAAAGGTCGAGGTTTCGCTTTCTTAATTTTGGTATAAAAAATTCATGAATGGCCATTCATGAAATATGATCCCTCGTTTTGATGTAATGATACTGCCAGCGAAAGTTCATTGAACTTCGTGTATGATCGTCTTAAACGTATCTGATTATCATCAAAACTCGGCCCTTAATCTCCTTCATGCATTAATAATTAATACACAGGGGGCCTTTATGACGTTGACTTTTATATTTGATGAGAAAAAACCTATCTCGTCCATCAGCTATACAGTTTTCAGTTTTAATTTTCCCTTGCCATTGCACGGCCACACAGTAACCATCAACCTCCCAGATTAATCCTCAGAGTAAATCCTAAACAAACCTTCAATCTCTGAAATCAGACAAATAATGTCACGTTGTTCATTAAGCTCCCAACGAAGAACATTATAAACAATGGATTTTGAGACTGGTTTTGTATTTCGCCCTAGTTAGCTCAATTAATTAAGCGTATGTCTCTAATAGATTGGTATTCATTCCCAAGTTTGTTACTTTTCGTATCCAGTTTCTGTAGGCCTACTTTTCAAAGCACCCATTCATTAGTTTAGCCATATTTATTTTATGATTTCAGTTTCGCTTATCAACAAACCTAGCGGCAGTAACAATTAACAAACAGTTTTAATTTCGCGACATCTGTGAAATTCATGCATTTGCCAGCTCTGAAATTTTGCAAATATTTGAATAACGAGCTCATAACTCTCAATTAGCGCTGGTAATTGTCCATTCCTTGAGTTATCCTAACCAGACATTTAAATAACTGCTTGTGCTGTTTAGTCTGTTGGCACCAGATGGCTCACGTTCAGCGAAAAATTATTTGGATTATTTCTAGGTTCACGTATTTTTACTGATAATGCCAGGTTTTCAAAAAAAAAAAAAAAAACTTTGCCGGCGACCTGCCAAAACATGATATTTAAGAATTAGTGCATAGTTTTATTATTTACTTAGGCCCGATGGCACCATTGAAGGTCAAATGAAATGTTAAATAATCTTCTGGTCATCTATATCCACAAGTTAACCCGAGGGTTAGTGGGTATGTTACTGTAACTACACCATTTTACTATTTGGATTTCTAACACAAGCTTAGTAAACCTGTAGATAAACTGGAAATCAGTAAAATGGTTGACATCGTCAATTTACTGTATTTTCGCAAGTTTTTTAAAACTGTTTTATTTAACCTAAAACGTAAACGCGCTTTCAATTCAACTCAGTACCCTACAATCAGTAAATGAATACATGTGGTAGGGGGGTGTAATCCATCAACCCAAAAATTAGAATTCAGCAGTTAATTACCACCGCATTTGGGGTTTTACACCAACATCATTGCTTTGAAATTATCATTGTCATCAAAGGAATGTGATCTTGGCAATGTCACACGGTAAACATCAATAATTATCTGACTCGGCCTCCATTTTATTACACACCTTATGATAACGTTACCTATTAGCTGGGTTAACTTATTCTCGTGGTTACAAATGGTTAACTGCTAACATTCTGTGCTTTTCCTTATGTAAGTAGTGGGTTACATTGGGTTTTGGTTAACTTTTGTTGGTGCAACTGGGCCTGAATCTTTGAAATGCTTTCGTCATCAGGTCAAATCATTCAATAACAGGTTGGTACAGGGTGTCTGGCCGTCTGAAAAACTTTCGGAAAACCTGGAAAAGTCAGGGAAATTTAATTGAAGATTCGACCATACACCCTTGTTGGATGCAAGATATTATTCTGTGCAAGCAATTTGGTATCAGAGGGTTTTGGCCTCGTTGCACTGCCTCAGGCCCAAAGCTGAGCAAAGTTATTAAAGAGAAAGTTAATTAGTACGATTTGAATCGCACTTCCTCGCGTTCAAAACGGATTTGCATTATTTTTGACTGACAACTAAATTGATTGTTTGGCACCGCCGACGCTCGCCCCACCTAGCGGCGTTGCTGACCAATGGCATGCCCAACTGTCCATGCTTGGTCATTAACCTTGCCTTTTGACGGATTGTCCACCCACGCTTTTTCATACATTGCCTTAATTTGTCAAACATGGTGTTTATATGTTGATGTTGAGTGCAGTTGCGTGTATAGGCCCGTCTCATTAAGCCATGGCCGCGGATAAGTATATTAAATTGATTAAGAATGACGTTCGCAATCTGGTATTAAATGTACGCGCATGCCTGATTAAATTTTAAATTACAATTATCGCAATGCGAGTGGAAGAAGGAGGAGGAGAAAAGCTAACGTTATGAATAGTGGCGTGTGGATTCGTAACGGTTGGGCAATAAATTCATAAAGCGCCCCTAATAATTCATCGTGACGTGATTAATCATGAATGCTAATTTTATGAATATTTATTCGCCCGACAACTATCGATCATTCGCACACATTACACGTACCTTTCCCAACCTTATTTGCGGCTCTGATTCAATTTCAAGTATCATTAAGGTTTGTCAAGGCAGTTGAGCTCTCGAAAAATCCTAACCAATTTTTTTTCGTACGCGTTAAGTCCAAATATAGCCTTAAATTGGAGCCATTCGGTGAATTAAGTCGTACCGAATTAAGTTTGTCCCATTTTTTTGCGAAAGTATTGACGCATTGTTGCGAGGTAATGTCAATGCTTCATTTGTACGAATAGTGAATGAAGAAAGGTACTGAATTCATGAATCCTAGCGTTAATTTTACTAACCTACCATGTACTAACCACACTACTGTTAAGTTGTTGAGTCAAAACTTGCATTAAATCCGAGTTGTTTCAGCACACGATCTTCATCTAATTGGGACAAAACGCACTGGAGATGCATTCCATGCTAAAAAATGCTTATTTGCACGTAAAAACGACAGAAAATTAACACAAGACTAGCTTGAAAGTCTTAAAATTGAGGAATGGAACATTGTTCTGGTTTCCGAATTGGAATCCAGTATTCAATCTTTCTTGATTCTGGAACTCACAAGCTAGGCTCCACGTGCAGCCACTCCATAAACAAATGCATTTATTTATACTTTACTTGTAGTAGCAACAAATATAAATTTTCGAAAATATACTCGTATTAAATACATGATGTTAAATATAAAATGAATTCAAAGCGAAATGCTTTGTGTGTGCCCATTCTCCGCAATGTACATGTACGTGTAATATTAATTTTTGAACTACCACCAAACGCAATTGTTGGAAGAGGCTGATGGACCTGCCCTGCGGTCGTTTGCACATGAAAATAAGTTTTAAATGTCAAATCAACTATCGCCCGAAAATGCACGATGGGGGAAAAGTGCGCAAACAGGAAATTAATCTTGTACGTAGCGTGTGTCTGAATCGCGGTGGGTCTTAATCCTTTAAGCCGTTTTATGTAAATTAATTATACAGGGAGAATATTAATTTCAAAGCGCATGCATTTATGACTTGATGGTTTGACTATCGTACCATGAGCGTGTGCGGCGGTTTTAATTTCGTATCCGAATTTACTTCACGCCCAGCTAGGCATTTCCCCAATTTTAGAATCGGCTCAAGGCGCCATCTATCGGACTTGTGTTTTAAGCTTACACATCCAATAACCTGAAAATTTTCGCGAACTTAGCGAGAAATAATGGTCAACCCTGGAATTGGGCAAAACAACATATGTTTAAGCTTTGAAATGCAAAAAAGAATTAAACCGGAATGATTTTTCGGAATATCTGTATAATTCACAAATTAAAAGCCAAACTTGTGCGTTTGTGTATGGATTTTGAATTTGCCGCGTCATCACGTGCGAGTGTTGATTCGTCGAACCGAGTCACGTGCTATGCACGAGGAGGCGGTGCACGTGGCAACCGTGGCAACCGTAGAACGTAAGATTCTAAAATATGAATTAAATGTTCTACTTTGCAAAAAAGAACTCAATTGCGTTTTTCCAAGTTTGCGTAAAATACCGACTTTACAGTTGTCTCAAGTAAAACTGCTATTAACATGCAGGTAATTATGATATTGTTCGTTCAAGAAATGTTGAGTTTAAATTGTATTTTCGTAAAAATTTATATTGTTGATGTTTTTCTAATGGCCAGCGATGTCCAGTTAGATGCCTAGTAAGACACTGTGCAGTATTACACTGCACTGTTGACAACCCCTACCTTTTTATATTAAAAAATGACGATTCTCCATGATGTTCTCCATAACATGTTGGCTTCTGAATCCTCCACGTGTGAATGCAACTATCCCATCCGTGACTTTATTCATTTCTCCCCCGCGTGTGTTGCCGTGGTAACAAACAACAATGACGATTATCCACAGGGTCCATTTTTATCTCTCTCCGCGCATTACTTTTAAACTATCAGCAATTTATACAGGTGATAAATAAGGCGATGTCTCGCCTTCCGTGTGAATGTACGTTATGCTCCGCACATTTTTCAACCCAAATGAATCGAGTCACTTCGCAATAAATACAGCGAAAACGGGCCTGGCAGTATTTATTAGCGCCCCCATTAATTCCCTGCCTCGTAAACACACGTAATTAGTTTTTGTGCTCTGTATTCATGAACCCACGATATTAATCAACTACGATCTGCAGTATGAACTGTATTTCTTCGAGGATTTATAGGTGTACTTGTCTGCATGCTGGCTGTATATATGTAGATCAGGGAACCTGGAAAAACTGTAATGTCAAGAAATTTGAGAATTTGAGTCATGGAAAATGTCTGGGAAATTCCTGCACTGGTCATGACATTTTTCTTGTTTGCCAGACTTAATGTAAACGTACTCGTCAAATACAGTACATGTATAGTGTTGGACTAATCCATCCTGTGGGTATAGTGCAAATGCCAAAACCATTGAACATGGATTTTCCCTAAAAAAATGTTTCGTGTTTTGGTTAACATGGTTTGTGCCAATTTTAGTGTTCATGAACGCCCCTGGTATTCACTTCTACTGAAGATGTGAGAAAACACATCTGCAGGATTCCCCTGACAAGGAAAACCTCGAAAAGTCAGGGAAAGATGACAATTCTAATTATGCTTATAATGTACGTGATAGCAATAAATAAACCATTCCTTGCATTGGAATATCTTTGCATTTTCAGTGGTCAGGGTGATTAGGGAAATTTGTTTTAATACCATGTGCATGTACAAGTTTTTACTATTTTTGCAATATATTGACGTTGGTACAATTTCAGTTTTCAATTGTAATTTATAGCTTCAAGCTTCTAAAACTCGAAAGTCTTCAATTCTAGTTTTACATAGTTGAAATTGACTTGTTCGTTTTTCTTGGTCATGGACAAACTCAAAAATGTCGGAAAACCTGGAATGTCATTGAATTTAGTTTTAAAAAGGCATGGCAACCCTGGCCATGCAATATTACACCTCGAGTTGCCAATAACGATGCAAAACAGATATCCCACAATGTTTTTGACGCCATTTTGAATTTCTACCTCGTCAGATTCTCTACCTATCGGCTTGTACTCAGGATGGTAGCCAATTATTTAACTCAACTCGATCCAATTCTCCTATTTTTTTTTTTTTTTAAAAAATAAGTATTCACGCATGCACTATAACACGTTTTGCCATCATTTAAAGAGTTTTCCTTATTTGCGTGGGTCGACCTGCCAAAATTTGCCTTTGCAAACTGCATTTTGCGTTTTTTTTTTAATGAGGGCTGTTTTCTCGAGGTAGCCCACGTTTGACACGGCAAGGTGTGCAATTTTTAAATGGTTTTCACGTATTATGGCCGTACGAAAATTACAGCAGTTGCTTTTATACCTGAGGCTCTCACGACATTCACCATCCAGAGTTTCCATATATTTAAATACATTGTTTGCTTTGCGATTGTTAGCAGAAACGTCCGCGGGTTTATGTTTCATTTTCTCACTTGACAGGCCTGGGAAAATTCAGCCCCAGAAAGGCATTTCAGAGAAATACCAGTTTCGTGTTAAAAAGCTAATGCTCAAAACTGACGCCATGCCTATTCACCCTTAAATAAGCTATTGAAAAGTTGAATGTAAAGACACGATGATCAAAATGAAGAATTTTGCTCTTGAATGCTCTTAGGTACTACAGAGTTTAACGATTTAAACACGATTTTATAATATTGAAATATTTAAATCGTAAATGGCAATCTTTGCAATAGAGATATGCTAAATGTTGATGCAGAATAATTTCAAATTCCCTGAGTTTTTCATGTTTTCCAGGTTGATTGTCAATTGTTTATCAATAGCAAAAATACGAAGAAATTCTGTGGCAACCGTTATAAAGAAATGTGATCTTCGTACACTTTTAGAAGAATATCACGAACTTTCTTCCCAAGGGTCAACCCTTAACTGAATAATGCATTTTAGTGGTATGCAAACTTTCTATACAACACGACATTTGGATTGATCAGCCAATTTCGCTGAATTCTGGAGGGTCAAATATTCCCCATCAAATGCCAACCATTTATTTTAGCATGAGTCAACATTAATTCAGCGCCTGCAGACTCGATCAATGCAGAGGTCAATACTTCCTGCAATTTGGACAATTTCAGCCAAATTGCTAAAATGTTAAGATGCTATCTCTCTAAACGGTTTTGAAGAAACTAAGTCGTTACATTGCAGTATTATCGATAGTCGGAATATTCAGTCTCAAATTGACTGTGATACGAAGCAAGCATTACTAAATAATGATTCAAAGGCTATTGATTTTAACGATACGTGTTGGTGCAACCGGTCTTTATCCAGATAATCAACTGTTTTCAGACTTAAAAATCACAACAACGATTCAATTAATTTAAAAACTGAAACCACCTGCTACGTGCAACACGATTGCTTAGGACATTAGATAATCCTCCTCTTTAATCCTCGATAAAAACTACATATTTTCATCCGAAATGACGACTATTTGCGAGCTTAAAATGTAGTAGCCCTGACATTGAATTGCATCCAATGAGTTGTGGATGCAATTCTAATCCCACGTGTGTAGGGTTTTTTTTCTTTCTCAAGAGTTAGGAGTTGGAGAAATGTCAAATAAAACTTAAAAGCTTTAGATTCACGTTTGCTGATACCGCCATAAAACTGTATAAATAGGTTTTGATAAATACAGAATAGTAGCTAAAAACGTTTCGAGTTTCATGAGGGAATGCTTGATCGAACGTGCCAGTTGCTTTCAACAAGAAGATAAAACTGCCAATAATTTAGCATTAAAAATCCCATTTTCCCCAGCCCACACCTTTTGACGTGCTGAGAAATCCGGCATTTTACGCACGAAAAATAAAAAAGCAAATACAACAAACGAGAAGATGTGATCATAGACACAAGAATGATTCTGTCAACTATTCTAAATCTCACTGTCAATGTGAAATTCTGAAAGTAACCGATTTTCATCGGGTCTACATCTTGGCTACAAACAACGTTACCAACCTTTCAAAAAGATAAACGAATTAAATATTGAATACATTGTTCGGATTAAAAGTTAGCATTTGTACACATCACTATACCTATAAAGTCAAATAAATTTCCCTAACCACCATGATAAATGAACATGCAAAAAATGACATGTCAGTGTTAAGAATGATTTGAAATGATGAATTATCCTGACATTTTCAAAATAATTATTTCCACTGACTATTCCAGGTACTTTTACGTTAAATTTTAACGTGAATTCCGAGGTGTCATTAACCATGCAAAGAAAAACTACTTCACCCAATTTTGGTTAATTCACCCAGATTTGGGTAGGGGTGTTTAACACATTATTTTTAGCTATACGTCATCCTATTGTTTATTAAATTCAACCATATTTGTTGATATTGAAGGGAACATTTTATCTCAATTGGGGACAAGGACTTTCTGATAAGCAGATTTTGCGTAAAAATAACTTTCTTATAAGTAGATTTTGGTTAAAAAGTACTTGCCGAGATTTTCCCTAGGTCGGTCATGTTTTCCAAGTACATCTAACCTACCCTAAGTAGGGATCTCAGGCTTGACCTCTTAGGGCAAGTACGCACTTAACTACCAGATATATTGCACAGATCTCGACGAGTTCAGCCATTAGACGGGGTCAAGGGTCAGTTGTTGGTCTCACGTGGAATTGTTCTTTCGATAATGGGTCCCAGAGCACGCCACATTCCCTTCCTATAGCGGTCAGCAGGGCTTCGATCTATGCAGCGTGTCTGAAGTTGCGTGGGCGTTCGAAGGGGTCAGAGGTCACGCAGGTGCTGCTTGCCCAGACTGAAATGCAATCGATTGCACGACGTGGCGGCAGATAAGCCCATGCTCGCCAAAGCTGACAATGTGAGTTGTGCTCAAGTGCTCATTAATTGCCACCTTAGGGTTGTTTTAGAGACATTGTCTTATCTGACCGTTGTCCATTAATTTCGCCAGTCTCTTTAATCTGTCAGATTGTCGTGGTTGGGCGAACGATTGGGATAAGTCTGTTGGTGGCAAGGTCACTGTCCTGCGCCCCCTATCTGCACTGTCATGGCCGATTCCCACACTGTGGCCGAAGGGAGGGGTGTGGTCAACCCATTGAAATAAACGGACGATTGTCTGCAATTTTTAAGGCGGATTCAGCACGCAATTCCGGAATAAGATTGTTTGCCAGGTGTCTTCTGGGTTTGTTCCTGTAATCATGGGACCTGTACACCTGAAACTTTTCTTTTCACTGTCTTTGGCTACTGACTTGCAATGAAAAAACTTGGTAGGATCCAGCCTTAGCTTCGTTTGCCCATTTCATCTTCAGCATGGTGCTCTCAAATACGATGTTTTACTATCGTCTCACCTCCCAAAAATGGCTGAAATATAAATGATGTACTAAATACAGGATTATGAATGCACCGCCCAATATGTATTTTTGTTACTACCTACTAAACGCCTATTAATTGTATTTCCCCCTTGTCACGCTTCGTCATTACCGCCTATTAAAATGATAATTGCGAATTGTATTGCCTTCGTAAATTGCTGGTCAGCATTTTGAACGCTGAGTTAGAGCCTAGCTCACTTAAATTAAACAGATTTCGATTTGAAATATTGATCACCAGTGCTGCTAAACTTGCCTGTTACATGTACAAGTAGTGATGTAATGGGGTGAATTTGGTTTTTTTTCAATGTGGACCGAGTTATTGACAAACGCAATATATCAGAAGGATGCTTCATCATCCTTCATTACCTGATTCAATTGTATTACCTATGTATTATCTTATGAATTGTTTTTTAGATAATTAGCATTTTAAGTGCTAAAAAGTCTCACATTTTTTTTCGAATTGAGCGAATTTTATACGACTGTAAAATTATTCCAGAAATGATGAATGAGGCCCACAATGTGTGAAAAGTAACGTGACTAAATCATGTTGGTCACAAGTCTTGCCAAAAATTTCGCATATGGAGATTTTTTCATATCATTCATTTCTCAGTCATTATTGCTATTTGAATTAAAATGCTTTGTCTTTGAAAACATGTTAGGAGACGTCAAGTATCATGTCATCATCTTGGAGATGGGGGTAATTATCAAATGATGACGTCATCGTTGAGTCTTGCCAAAAATTTCGCATATGGAGATTTTTCATATCATTCACTTCAATAGTGCTTTCATGGGCAAAAAGTCATCACTTCTGGTATAATTTTGAGACTTAGCAAATGCTTGACTTAGCAGAGACTTGAAAATGCTAACTAACAATTTACGAATGTTACAAATGTTATTAGGTAACGATAAAGCATGACAAGGGAAAGTACAATTTTACATTTTATATCATTTTTATGTGGTGAATTTTAGCTCAAAGTTGTAATAATGAAGCGAACTATGGGCTGGTGTGAAAAAATCGCCATTGGTGATTTTTTTTTTGCAAACTAGATCACAAACGATGGACTGTTTTATAATTAATGCTGAAAGAATGACGTGTTGGGGGAGGGAATGATGACAAAATTATGATATAGACGATAA